>JAOTAY010000008.1:6117489-6144086 GCA_025629805.1 Erythroxylum baracoense | reverse complement strand
TATAATTTTAAATTTATATGACTAATAATATATTTTTTAATTATTTATACAATAATTAATAATTTATTAAATCAATGGGCTTTTTAGTCATTTTATCTCTTTTCAACAACCGTAACCGCACTTGCTAAACACTTATTTTCACGTTTCAGCAGTTACCAAAACAGCAATCCCAAACACATAAGTACTTATTGAGAATAAGTATTTATCATTTCAACAAGTTGATTCCAGTAGATTATCAACCGCCTCTGCTCCCCCAAACCAAGCCTTAATCATAGCACCTAACTGTGAAAAAGATCACTACATTAATGTTAGCCTCGTCCATGGCCTTGACTTGCCACTTGGAATAACCCCACAAGGAGGTGCTCTTCGTTGTAAACCTATAACTTTTCCAGCTGACGTGAGTCGTGTTTGTATTAGCAGAAAATCATCTACTTCCTAATCTTATCTTTTTTATGTAATTAGTTTAGTTAAGATTATCATTTTCGTATACAATCATTGCGTTTGTGTTTTTCTTAAGATACAATAAGATTCAACCTTATCAATATCATCACAAAATGTTTATAAATGCAAACATAGTCACTTATGCAAGTTTACATTACTTCTCTATATTTTTTACATAGTATCAAAGCTAAATTCAATTTATTTTACCCTGGTTCACACGCAATTTCATTACTCAACATTATTTCAATACCCTATTTCACACGCCAGAATCCTCAATTCATAAAGCATTCTGAATCTAATGCATTATCAATCACCAACATCACAAATTTTATCACCATAAATCTAGATAAAAGAAACCAAGTAAAAGTTATCTTACTTACATATGACCTAATTGGTTACATTGACGACGCCAACAACCCACCACCAAAGCACTATAATACCATTAACAACTCTTCCTCTCCTTTAATAGAATTCTTAGATTGGCAAAAAAAAAAAGCACAAGCTTGTGTATTGATGTTTCGTCGCCACACTCACCTGCACTGCAAATCCTTGATTCTCGACCGTGACACTACTCGGAGCCTTTACCTTTAACTCGAAACTCACTTCCTTCTGCAAACAATAATTTAAAGGTCTCTCCTTTGCCACTAACTTCTCACCAATAGAAAAGAAGACAACGCCATCACCAATTACTTCACGACCATCAATTCCACCACTGAAGACCTTAATATGATCGGAGATCTTGTCTCATCCTATGATTTAGTCCTCTTTCACCATTAATGTATTCCCTCCTAACTAGGAGTCGTTCGTCACTGTTATGGAGAATCGAGAAACGTCACTGCCTTTTGTTGAATTATGAGCTAGACTTCTTCATGAACAATGTTTACTTTCACTCCCTCAAGCTCCATCAAAAACAGGTTTATGGCATCACAATTTGGTCGTGTCTCTATCCATAAAGGCGGTTCATAGGCCGCGTTACTTAATCCTCCTTATGGATCAGGCTCGGTCCAACTAAACTCACACCCAACCTATAACTCACCCAACTAGCCTACCTATAACCTGCTCAATCCAAACCTAAAATCACAACCCACCCAATCTAAACTCTTACGGGCCAACCCAATATCCCTCTTCCACTCCACCCTGGAACTTTAATTTCTGATCCAACTTCAATCCCCAATCCTAAAATACCAAATTTGCAAAAAAATTAGACACGTAGTTGCTATCTGTCACTTCAAGTATACGCAATCCATAGATAATTTTGCAACCCTCTAACACAGCTCCAACATGCCTTCTCTACCCTAAACATTGAACTCTCTCCAAATTCATCACTCTACTGTTAGAGATGAGAATAAACCATATACATGTCTATTATAATAAAAATGGAAAATACCTCCTACCATTAACATTGAGATTCGAATGGGTGTGAGGGTTTTTCTAAGCTTTTAGCATATGCAATCAGATGGTGTGTGCAGAAATAATGCCAAGCTTAGGAACTTAATACCATTTACCACCTTTTTATACTCCTCATTGTCTTCCCATCAAAACAACAGAAGGAGACATTTGACAGTGAACAAGCGTGAGGTTTCACAAATAAACTTAACAAATACAACCCATCGCAACAGGGAAACTGTCAAGTAACCACCCACAGGCAACATTCTCCCACTTAGGTCAGATATTTTATCTAAAAGTCATGAAACCTCTACTCAATTAAAGACACCAAATGTACAAATCATGACGATAAGTCCTCTAAATGTAAGTATTATCTTCTATGTATCACGATTCATCATATTTCTTATTCCACTTTAATTGGATGAATAAAACTTTATATTTATTCTAGGTCCATAGTAATTGTTATTCTCAAAATGAAAATGTGTACACCAGGATGAAAAAACAACAAAATTAATAACAATTTTGTGAATGTACGTACAATAAATCACATAATGGAACTGAGTCATATTCTAGCAACATGATCCTTAAAACTCTTTGGTGGCATCCTTTTGTTAAAGGATCAATAATCATTAATTCATTGCTAATGTGTTCAAAGACTACTTTGTTCTCTTTGACACGCTCTATAATGGCCAAATATTTAATGTCGATGCGCTTACTTTAACTACCATTCTTGTTGTTTTTGGCCAAGAAAACTGCAGTTGAATTGTCACAATACATTCTTAATGGCTTAAAAATGGAATCCTCAATTATAAGCTCAAATACGAAACTCTTCAACTATGCACCATATATGAGGTAGCCTCAAAACAAGAAACGAACTCAACCTTCATGGTATAAGTAGCAGTTAAAGTCTACTTTGAACACCTCCAGGATACGACTCCACTGGCGAACATAAACACATATCTAGATGTTGACCTTCATGAATCAATACAACCAGCAAAGTCTGAATCCAAGTAGCCAACTACCTCGAGATTATTAGTTCACTTATATATAAGCATGTAATCTTTGGTCATTTGAAGGTACCTCATCACCTTTTTGGCAGCTCTCCAGTGGTTTATAGCTAGGTTACTCTGATATCTTCCCAACATTCCAACAATAAATGCAATGTCAGGCCTTGTACAAGCTTGAGAATACATTAGGCTCCCTATTGTAGAAGCATATGGAATATTTTTCATTTGTTCCATTTTAAGCTCATTTTTCAGGCACTGGTTCAAATTGAACCTGTCACCCTTCACAATAAGTGCTATACTCAGTGAACAATTTTTCATTCAAAATCTCTCTAAGGCCTTATTGATATAGGTTTCTTACGATAGACCCAAAATATATTGAGATCTGTTCTTATGAATCTTAATGCTAATCACATAAGATGCCTCACTTATGTCCTTTATATCAAAATTCTTAGAAAGAAATTGTTTCACCTCATATAGCAAACCCTTATCATTGGTGGCAAGTAAAATAGCATCCACGTATAAAACAAGAAAACAAGTTTTACGTCCACTAATTTTTTGATATATACATTGATCTATGATATTCTCTACAAAACTAAATGAAGAGATGATATCATGGAATTTCAAATACTACTGACGGGAGGCTTGTTTCAATCCATATATGGATTTCTTAAGCTTGCATGCCAAATGTTCTTTATCACTAGAGGAAAATCTATCTAGTTATTTCATATAAACCTCTTCCTCTAGATCTCCATTTAGGAACATTATTGTCACATCTATTTGATGTAGTTTTAAATCAAAATGGGCAATCAATGCTATAATCACTCATAAAGAATCCTTCTTAGATACAAGAGAAAAGGTCTCTGTGTAATTGATTCTCTCTTGTTGAGGAAATCCTTTAGTAACAAGTCTAACTTTATATCTTTCAATGTTACCTAATGAGTCCCTTTTTGTCTTAAAGACCCATTTACATCCAATGGCCTTTACACCATTAGGCAACTCGACAAGATTCTTGACATTATTAGATGCCATAGAATTCATCTCATCTACCGTCCTATTGTACCATAATTGAGATTCATTGTAACTCATGGCTTGTGAAAACATTTCAGGGTCATTTTCGGCTCTAATATTATAGTCAGCTTCTTGTAGATACACAATGTAATCATTAGGTATTACTGATTTCTTATCTCTAGTGGATCTTCTTAATGTTGTATTAGTGCCCTCTTGAGGAGGAGCTTGTACAAATGGTTGCTCAACAACCTCTGGTCATTGCTAAACAATCAGATCTATTAGATTGTCATCAGCAGTTAATGATTGGTTGTTCAATACCCATTTAACTTTGAGGGATGCTATGAATGACAATCAATCTATTATTTAAAGTAGGAGTTTAAATTTCACAATGATCCTTCTCAATAACTAAGCCCAAGATTGATCACTCTCAATGATCAAGTCATTCTTAAGAAACTTTGCATTTCTTAATTCCACAAACCTAATACTATGAGATGGACATACAACAAAATCTGCACTCCTTGGACCTTTCAGCAAATCTAATGAAATACCCACTTATAGTCCTCGGATCCAATTTCTTTTCTTGTCGATTATAAACTCTTACTTCAGATGGGCATCCCCAAATGAGTATATGACACAAACTCGGTTTCCAACATTTTTATAACTCAAATGTTGTTTTTTGAAACAACATTGGTTGGAACTCGATTTAATATATATACTGTCATTTTAAAAGCTTAAGTCCATAAGGATTTGGGAAGCTTAGAATTGCTAAGCATACTCTGCACCATGTTTAATAATGTTCAGTTTCTTCTTTTTGCTACATCATTTTGGTCTGGAGACCTAGGCAGGCATGGTATATTGAACTATTATCTTATGCTTATGAAGAAACTTCGCAAATGGACCAGGTGCTTGTCCATCCTCAGTGTATCTACCATAAAATTTTCCATCTCTACATGATCTCATGATCTTTATTTGCTTACCTCATTATCTCTCTACTTCCGTTTTAAATACCTTAAAGGCATCTAATACTTCGTTCTTGTTATAAAGCAAGTAGAAGTACATATATCGCGAGTAATCATCTATAAATGAGACGAAGTGTTTCTGACCATACGAGCTTATTTCTGAACTACAAATGTCTGTATGTATGATCTCTAATATGTCTGAACTCCTCTTGACACCTGTCTTTGTCATGTTGGTGTGCTTTCCCTTTATGCAGTCTACACAAACATCAAAGTTAGTAACATCCAGAGTATTAAGTACTTTATCATTCACTAATTTCTAATTCTTTAAAGGGAAATATGTCCTAATCTTTTGTGCCACAACATAGAGTCTTCATTTATAACACATCTTTTAATACCAACATTATTATGGACATGCATTGTATTATGGAAAACATTTTCTTGCAAATTAATTCGGAAAAGATCAATTATTGTACCATTCCCAACAAGATCAGATCTATGATATAGACCAAATAATGTATTTGAAAAGTTAAAGGAATATCCCAAAAGTACAAGTCTTGAAACTGAAATCAAATTTCTCGAGAAACTTGGAATATAAAATGTTCTTTCCAAATTCAAAACAAAACCATAATTCAAAACTAATTTGCATATCCCAACAACTTCCATATATGAACGCATCTTGTTGCCTGAATAGATGCACTATTCACTGCCCACTGGCTTCTTGTGGTTTAGAAAACCTTGCAAGGTATTGGAAATATTGATTGTATAACTAAAATCAATCTATCGAGTGTTATAACAAACACCAACCATATTAGATTCATAACAAACAAGTGAGATTGAAATACCTTTCTTCATAAGCGAAGCCTTAAATTTGGCACAATCCTTCTTTATGTGCCCTTTCTTTTTGTAGAAGTGACACTTGGTATTGAAATTATTTTTGATCTCATTATAGAATGATATTTTACCCTTTCCTTTTGTCTAGCTTGCGCTCTATTCCTTCCTTCTGTGGCCATATGTGCACTTTCACCCAATTCCATTACCAACCTCCCTTCCTCTTGAACACACAAGTTCAGTAGTTTATTGATAGACCATTTATCCTTACGTGTGTTGTAACAGATTTTAAAGAGTCTAGATTAAGGTGGAAGGGAATTAAGTATATAATGCATATGGAAAGAATCAGACATCTCAACCTTAAGAGACCTTAGCTGAGCTACAATGTCCCTCATTTGCATGATGTGCTCATGCACACCTCTAACACTTGTAAGCTTCGTTGATGATAACTTGTTCATTAAGGTGTTGGCTAGGGCCTTATCTGAAGACTCAAACTATTCATCAATAGAGTTCAATAGATCCTTAAAATGATCACACTCTCCACTAGACCACGAATACTAGCATAAATTTTGGTCTTTATGTACATCATGCTGATGCGATTACTTCGCTCCCAACGTTCATAAAGAGCAATTTCAGCCCGAGTGCTAGTTTCAGTAGGTGCAGGTGGTTTATCTTTCCAGATAGCATAATCAAGGCCCATCCACCCTAATTGGAGGAGAATCTTCTCTTTCCATATTTAATAGTTATCACCATTCAATTCGGAAATATCACATTGAATATCAGAAAAATTCACAAGTTGAATAACCACACAAAATTCAAATAAACATGCTGATTTCACTAAAATTTTGAAGCAAATAAACATATATCATGTTTTACCAATGTTTGCAATCATATTTCATAAGTGAATCTTATAATAATTAAAACTTCCTGTGGGTAAGTTTTAATTAAAAAGATTCATACATAACCTTTATGATGAAGCTATTAAATTATATTTCTTTTCTTAATACCTGTGGGTAAATTAAGAAAAAGATAATTTGCTATTTCATCCTAATTAACCACGTATATATAATAAATATTCATGCGGGATAAAATTTATTATATTTGAATATGATTAATTACGATTTATGTCATTTTAATAGATGTGATCTAGAGTGCTTAATATACAATTTCTCTTAATCAAATATGTTGCGGCTAATCTTCAACTAATTAAAATTATATTGATTACATGACACCTTATTTTATGCAAAATATTAATAATAAAGGTTCCAGATAATCCTTTAAAACTAATTAATCATGCATCAATATCATATATTTGCATTAAAAAACATATACATGAATTTAAATCAAACAATGATTTAAATCATGCAATTCAACAAAAGTGTACTAATATGTCAAAGCTAAAATATTTATGGGTCCAATATGTAAATACAGTATAAAGATTGACCACTTTCAGTCCAAATATATATAATTTATTCTTTACAAGTATAAAATTAAAGCTTTCATGATGGGTGCCCCACATAAAACAAAGTTTTGTTTGTCTCATGTAAATGCAGTGAACAATTAATAAATGATGGGTCCCATGAAAATATGTCAAGAAAATTATTATGGAACTCGTATTTAACAAAAATAAAAAATGTTGTTCATCGTCTTCAACCTTCATCCGGGTCAACTCGACCAGAATCCGACCCATTTTATAAATCCTTCTATATCTTGACTTATAAAACTCCGTTTTTGATGATTCAAAAGTCATTTTAAACAGAATTGGATTTCCTCATATATGCAAGAGTCATTTCACAATATATTGACTTTAACAACGTCAATATTTACAATAAAAAAGTCCTTCATCCATACATATAATCACAAAAATTTAACTATATCAAGGCAGAGGTAAATTAGCTCTAATACCAACAGTTAGACACGAGAATAAACCATGTACATGTCTATTACAATAAAAATGAAAATGCAGAATTTTAATCTCATACCCCTTGCTATTGATGTTGAGATTCGAATGAGTTTGAGGACTCTTCTAAGCATTTAGCATATGCAATCAGATAGTGTGTGCAGAAATAATGACAAACTTAGGGACTCAATACCGTGTACCACATTTTTTTACTCCCTATTGTCTTCCCTTCAAAACTACAGAAGGAGACGTTTGGCAGTGGACGGACGTGAGGTTTCGTAAAGAAACTCAAAAGATATGACCCATCAAAACAAGGAAACTACTAGGTAACCACCCACAGACAACACCTACTCCTCGAGTGAAATCATGAAATGGCTTATGGATATTGTAGCCTCTTCCCACATGACACCAAGTATCACCATTCTTGACTCTATTCAACCATATCGTAATCCTGATGAAGTGATCATTGGAAATGGTAATACTCTTCCCATATCCTCTAAAGGTTCCTTAACTTTGCTACTACTTGTCGACCTTTACATTTATGTAATATTCTTGTCGTACCTAATCTTACTGTAAACTTATTTTATGTTGCAAATTTTGTTATAGGAATTTCTTACTTAATTGAATTTAATTCTTATGGATATGTTGTGAAGAATCTTTTTAACAAGATTTCGCTACTTGCAGAAACATTCATAACAATCCCTATCCTCTGAAGATTTCTCGGTCATCCACGTAATAACACCTTTTAAAAATTATTTTCATCACTTCAAGGAGTCTCGTCGTAGTTTCAATTGTAACTCATATCTTCAAGGCAAACGTAGTTGTCTTCGTTTTTCAACTTCTGCATGAGTATGCTCTAAACCCCTTGAACTTATATTCACTATGACATCTGGAATCGTCACCACATTTCCATTTTTCTTACTACATGAAATTATCTTACATATCTCCAATACCCCAAAATAAAATGGTATTGTTGAACACAAAATCTGTCACGTTACTGAAACCCTTCTCACTCCCTGCTCTCTTCCCAAATGTTTATGATTTGATGTCTTTTCAACCGTTGTTTATCTCGTCAACCTTTTATCATCATCTGTTCTTAGTTTCAAATCTCCACATGAACTTTTGTTCCATTCACCACCTAACCTTGATCATCTTTGAATTTTTGTTTGTACTTAGCTTTTCCTTTCTTGATCAAATTGAACTGATAAACTCCTACTAAAATATGGTCAATGTACCTTCCTTGACCATGCTCCCAATTACAAAGGATATTGCTATATTGATCCTTCCACAAACAAAATCTACATCTCCCGGACATATTAAATATCTTAACGCCCAATTCCTGAATTTACCACACATCTCTCTCTTCTCCTACCACTTCTCTACCTTTGTTACATTTTTTCCTACCACATGCTACTTCCCATACTATATCAACTGTTTCTACTACTCCTGACTCACCCACTCCTTCGTTGACCACTTCCTTACTTCACCACCCAGCACTCCGCCACCCTCATCATCCTTTCATCCCTTGATTATTCGTAATCAGATTTGCACTCGTAAATTGAAAATATTCCCTGATCACATTGCTTACAACACGTCAACTTCAAACCCAGATGGCATGTTATTGGTTGCATGAGTTCATGTTTTGCACTTAACCAGCCGCATTCTTTTGGAGCTATTAAGTGCATATTTTGCAAATTGCAATATGTTCTTTTTTTCCATCAAAAGAAAGAAAAAAAAGAAACCGAGATAATGTGTGTTTTGTTATCTTTATACAATGAATAATGTTCTTAGTAATTGTTCTTTCTGAATTATTCTTTCTTCTAAACATAGAAAAAAGATTAGAAGAGACCCGGTAGCTAGACAACAGATTATCTGTTCCTGATATTTAGATAGAACTCTTTATTAAATAGATGTATGCTAATATAACAGGTCTTATCTGAACTGCATTTTCTTGTTATATTAATAAACAAGATAGAGATTGATGTGGATTTACCCGAAAATTACTTTGCAGGCGCAAGATATTCATTGGTGTTAAATGGCTGTCTTTTCCAAGGCATCACACAGAGCCTACTTTGTCGCCGCCTGTAACAAATCTTACCTGATATACTGAGAATAGATTCATAGAACCAAATCTCCATAACTAAATATCAAAGATCCCTGGAAACTAATGTTTGGACAGTGGGCATTGGGCAACAGTACAACTCTCCACCTATGCTTCATTTAAAAGGTCCATCGGTTTAAGGATATTTATTAAAAAGTTCCTTTTGGAGAGCTTTAATGACAAAGAGTTGCAAGACCTCCCGATGCAGGAATCGACACAAAATTCCGAAATCAATGTAGCATCTTAAGAAACTCTTCGAACTAAAAAGTACCTTCTATGTCATGATCACAGAGTACCAAACTACCAATGACAGGATCCGTTAACCTTGGAAAGACACTTCTTTGTGGCTCAAATTGGTGGGGTTTACAGCCCCACTGTTTTAGCCAGGAAGTTTGTAGATTGCCTGGTGTAACAGTGAATCCTTTTCAAAATTTATGCATCTGTTTCCTATCAACTCACTGGAAAGTACGACGAAAGACAAGAGTTCAGGGTCTGATCATACACTAACTGGAACATTGGTATCTTTCTTCCCACTGCAGATACATTTTTATAGAAACGAGTTTGAACAGAAGAAAACTTAAAAAACTGGACGCATGTCAACAACAGACAAAACTATTAGAATACATTAGTACAGTTACGTGAAATAGACAAAGTTTGTTTAACAAAGACAAACAGAAAAAGTGGGAGGGTGCTACCTTTTGCGTGGTTTATAAAGAACAACCGTCACATATTTGGATTGGAACCTATGAGTCATTCCCAAAGCAATTAGAGACTGAGATGTGCATCCTTTCTCAATAAAAAGGTGGTTAAGTACAACATGCTGCTGTTTCGAAGAAGAAGCTTCATCTGGATTATCCATATCAAGCACAGTTAGATGCAGCTGTGGTGGAGCTACTACAGGCTCCTTCGCAAAATCTTCCTCAACTGGAAGAGTCTGACTGTAGGTGTTGTCTGGAGATGGCGGAGCCTCAAACTGTGTTACACTATCCAGATTTTCAGGCACGTAGTCCTACATGAAAATGAAAACTCCTTCAGAAACTAGGATGCTTATGCCCATAACAGTAGGCGTTGAATATTTCCAGCACTTATCTATGAAAGAATTGGTTACACATGCATCCATGTTGAAAGCTCTTTTATCATAGAAGTGATTATAAATTCTGAAGCATTAGTAGCATGTAAAGAATAAAGATGCAGCTAATCAAGCAAGAAAATTCTGGAGAAGTACCACCTACACAAATGTACAAAGTCTAAATTGTACAACAAAAGATAATAAAAATACTCCCTGCCTCTAAGCCCACTACAATAGGAACAGAAAGGGCCAAAGCTGTCAAATGAAGTAAGAATGTTTAACTAAAGTTTCGTTCTGCACTATTCAAACTCCCAAAATGCATTAGAGACTATGCAACCCCTCAAAATCTAGGTGCGTTTCCCCGTGTTATTGCATATGTTGAATATGGTTTGTCTTCACTATCTTTCCCATCTATCTTATGATATCTCAGAAGGAAGAACAAGCACACTCAAGAACCATACTGAAAGAATACAAGCTCATAGTTGAGATGCCTCAAATGCCGGCCAGTGCCAAAGAACGATGCTTACGTTAACGTCAAGAAGATTACAGAAACGACCCACTTCATCGGCCACATAAGGAAGATCTGGAATATATCTCCACTCTCCGTCCACAATGAACTTGTAATGGTATACACCTTCTGGGAGGACTAAAAGAATAGAAAGATCTTTACCAGATCTTTGTAATTGCTTCCTGCAACCACAGACAGTATCCCCAATCATTACATGTTGATTGATAGTCATAAGTCTCCACTATATGCACACAGAATTAATTAGTTGAAAGTTGCCTCGATGCCCAGTTGTCCCAAGATCCCTCCACATACACATCAGAACCACCATAAGTCCAGGTAATAATGATAGGGATTCCGTGTTCAGTGGTACAATCAACCATTCCGTGAGACGCATTTCCCCACATTTGATTAAGGTGAGTGGGGCCATCAGTCCTTTGTAAGGGAGCAACAGGAACCTGCAAACGCACAAATGAAATACAGCAAATCAGGTATAAGGCAAATTACCCAGGGAGATGTAGACAAGATCCTTAAGTCATAACCATCTGAATAATATTCAGTTTACCAACAAGTTCCTCGGTGATCCGTAGATCTAGAATTCCTTGCATATATATTTTTCTCCAAGGATCTCCTCATTCCAAAAGAAGAATCTGATTCATCAGATTATATTCCAAATATAGTGGCGGGGAGTAGAAATACCTAAAAGTGCTTCCATCCTCCCCACCTGTCCAATTAGTCATTCACACGCACAATGCAATGAATTAGAGATGATCGAACTCATCTAATGCCACTGTGACATGTTTTTGACAGTAGCAAAATTACCAGTGAATTAGCAGACGATACACACTTTGACAAGCGTTGTATATTTCAAAGAACTCCAAATATTTCATTAAGTGAGATAAAGGAACTCAGAAGAAAAAGATTTTGAAATCTAGGCTCCCTGCAGTTAAAGATCTTTGATGGTAACCAACCAGAACAAACCTTGCATACAACAAAAATTGATACAAAGAGTAGGTGCACCGGTACAATAGTCAAGACAAAAAACTTGTCATATGAAAGAAATAAACTACCTTAAAAACAAAGCTGATAAGTTCCTTATTTTAATACAAGTCAAGAGTGCAACTTTTACAACCTTTCCCTAGTCAAGCACTTTGAACCTATTGAAACTTTCCAACTCTTTGAATTTGCATGAACAGATAAATTGACAAACCCAAGAGTCGGGTTGGATAGAAATCCAATGTGGAAAAATGAGTCCAAGAATTCCAACACATCTCACAATCATTTTCATGTTATCTAGTAGCTCCCACTATGCCAACCCTAAAAGGCCAAACATCACTTTCCAACAGTCATTCTCCTCATTTGTTTTCATCTAATATAAAGAATCTTAGCATCCCAAAATCAAACAATGTATATAAGCTAATCTCCTCAATAATTTTACAAAGATCAGAACATAATTATCCCTCTCTAGCTACATAGAACCCATCAACCAAGCCAGTTAACCCTACCACTTGCAAGCTTCAAGTCAATTCTTGGAAATAAAAGCACAAAGCCCAGATAGTGATTATCATCATTTTCGAAATAATAGCTAAATGCCCTTAATTGGTATATTCCAAGTTGGAAAGCAACAATAAGGAAAATAAGCATAAGAGTGAATTATGAACGCATACTCGTAAAATCAAGTCAACAATTAAATCGGAGTTTGCCACATGTTCAATTCTATATGGAGTGCTGAATGAATGCCCTTGAATAATGTTTTTAAGTAAGAGTGGTGAGATGCAATTAGAATGGGAATCAAGGTAGAGATCAAGCTGATTGTCATCTTTGTATAAGTTATCGCAGCAGTTTGTTTGAAAAACGCATTCAAATACCTAGCTGGTTTTCAAGTCAAATATAAGCATGACACGAGCACTTAATAATACTAAGATTAAACAGTACTTGAATCTGCTATTAATAGTAAGATGTAAGGAATGAATCAGAAGTCAAAAGTATGGCATGAGATCAAAATAAAATATGAAAACGCAAAACAGTTGATTTAAAGAAGACGGATAATCCTTTTAACAATATAAGAGAACTTTTTAACTACGCAACCAATTCATAAATTCATTCAACCAAAGAAACAGCATGTCTGCTGCAAAGATTTCACATAATTGTTTGCTTAATCATAGACTTATCTTCTAATTTTCTTTTCCAACTCTTTCAACGCAATCCAGCAGAGTTAACATAGTCAGCAACATGCCAATAAGTATTCAAATCCTTTTGATATTAACCCATGTACAAGAAATAAAATGGCTAATTTATCAACACCAGGGAAAACAGAAAAAGAAACAAACAATTGAAGCTCCTAAACAAAGAGGAGACGCCCCTAATCTCAGATATTGAAACAAGCACCAAAAAATCAACATAACTTGATCCAATTACAGTTCAAAAACAATGAATTGAATACTAGCTTAACTTGTTGATACCAAACCAATTAATTAATCACCAAAAAGAAAAAGATATTAACCTGAGGATCGAACAAGAGAGGGGAATTAGAACGAGCAGGGCTATGTGGAGGACTAACACTGGCAGACATGGACTCTAAAGACGGTACACTTCGACCACCGTTGTGCAAGATACCAACTTGCTGGGATTCATCTCTGAATCCATCTTCTTCTCTCCCATTCGCATTTCCCATCCCTTTTCCTTCCTAAGAATAATAGCCTTTGGTAAAACACGCTTCAAAACTGAAACTTCCAAGTCTTCAACTTCTTTCAATCGACGTAAGTCTCTTCTTTCTCTCTCTCCTATATATATATATATATATGTATACGCACACACAGACAGATCTAAGCCTAAGCCAAAGCCAAGGTACATGAAATGAAAGGCTGTATATTTACGATTTCATAATCTTCTTCTACATTTAATACGAAAAGAAAATGATGATGATTGCAGGTACAGAACATTGGATAAGAAGAAAAGACGTGTGTTGTGACTGATTAGATGTTGACCTCTCTTCTGCTTCTTCTTATTCTTTTCTTTTTTTACTATTGCTTGCCTTTTATATTACTACAAGGCAAAGTGTGCCGTTTTAATTTTATAGGTGAGAAAGGTGGATTGGATTAGATGAGGAGGAGTGAATAAGGTGGGCCCATGTGAAAGTGGGTCCTTTATAGAATAGATGAAATCTTCAGTATCCTTCTAATTTAATTCCAACCTTGCACTTAAAGGTGGAATCGCCCACTCCAGACGTCCCCACATTTTGGCCCGACAGAATCGTATAGGGATAAATCACGGTTTAATCTCACTCAATTCTTCAGAGAGGGGACTCCGTAAATTTAATTCCAACCTTATTTTACTTAAGGATGTCATTAAGTTAAGTCGGATCGACAACTACCGTCAGAATAGACCGCCAATACTATTTACTTTTTTAAATACATTTTTTTTAAAATGACGTTATTTTAGCCAGACTCTTGATCCATCCGTAACCTGGCCATTCAAGGTTAAAAACGGGCCTGATCGGATAGGTCGGGTCGTTATTACTATCCCTAATTTTACTTATTTTCGTTCCTATATTTATGTAAAAGAGTTACCCTGTTCTCTTTTTAGAAGGTGCAGCCACCAGCCAAATTGATTTATAAACTAATCAATATATTTAAAAAAAGTCTAAATTTTTAATATTATTATAATTTAAAAATTTAATCAATTAATTTTAAATTTTAAATATTAAATTAAAAATCTTGAAATATATATATATTTTATCATTAACAAACTTTTTCATAAACTATTTAATTTTATCCACATATTTATATAAATCTCATATAAATATACGAATGAGATTTAATGAAATATTTTCCAGACGATGTTTTTCCCTTCTTTTTTTTTAGTTAGCTCACGAGGTGCCTTAAGAGAGTCCCAACTATATGAAGACATCTTTAAGTCATCTACAGTCAAATTAATCTCCACTCACACCATATCAGCCTTTCTTAACATGATTACTGAATTTGATGCGATCTTCTGACGTGGAATGTTAGAAAATAAATGTCTTATATTGTAGGGGTCCATCTACCACGTGACCATGAGTGTGACTTTGCTAATTCAAACAAGATGCTGACAAGGAAGATTGGAATGAGATATTCCACGTGTGTCCACAATTCAACGTTATAGTAATTAGAAATGACAAAAATCTTCATTCAACTCAAAACGTGTCAAATTATGTCGGACCTAAGGAGACCCAAACCCGACCCGATTCGACCTGTTGGTAACGTTGATCTATGGTCCTATTGCTAACAAGCTCCTTGGGAAACTTTGGCATGATTAAATTAGAAATTGCCCCTTTTCAATAGTTCTTATCCTCTTAAACCCCCACCCTACTCCACCACAATCATCAGGCTATTGATACACAATAATCCAACTGACAAATTTTCATTACATAAAAGGTAAGAATGGTCTAACCATGGAAAATTTACCGTTTCATACAACTTCCAAGACAAAATAGACGCCCGACTTGGGTGGAAATCAGACAAGTCACAATGAAGCAGATCTAGGCCCACAAGCGTTAGAAATTTATATGTTGCGACATGGAGGATAAGAATCAAGAAATCCACTAAACATGCAATCTTCTGGTCCTTGCAGAATCAACAAAATCTGATCAATGGATAACGGGCTTGAGAGGATGAGCTCTTAAATTTGACAAGTCAAGTTGAGAATCAAGCTCTTCATCAAGTTCACCAACTACACTTCTGCAAAGAATTCAAGAGCAGAAGTCTTTGTAACAAAGGAACTAGCATAAATTTTCCCATAGTGGCATATATAAACATTGTAATGTAAAGGTAAAAGTAGACTTTGTGGCGGAATTTACATGTTGTCACCTCGTATTATGTACAAACCCAGAACAAGTTGTGTAACACCTTCCTGCATGGTAGTGAACAAGCTGTTTTTAGCACTAATTATCATGTTGCCTAGCTATACACACATAATGACACTTAGGTAAAGTATAGCCACGTAAACAGAATCCAATTTCACAATAACATACTTCCCTTTTTATGATAAATTTAGGTGTCAAGATGACAAAAAAAAAATGAAAATGAAATATGAAGCTTAATGGCCACGGACACAAACCTTGGTGGAGTAAACACGTTCATGGGATTCATCAAGAATAATATTTGTGGCCTGGTCAAAACCCTTCAAAACCCCCTGTATTGAAATGAAAAACATTGAAATAAAAGCAAAAATGTAGACTTTCACAGTAAAAGATAACATGAAATGAACAGCATAACATACCACTATATTGCGGCCATCATTTGTGATAACCGAAATTGTCTCTGTGCAAAAGGAAGTAGTTTGAAACATGACTAAATTAAAAAAATGAAGGCCAGTACAAATTCACCAAAATAACTTGAATGCAATGAAACATTGAGTATTTATCAACTCTTCCTTTCCTCATAATTCAGCAAATCATTAAAGGCTGTTTCAGAAAGTTCCAAATGCTTGCCAAACAAGCCAAGGCATACACTTGACTCTGCAAGCTTGTATTGTTAAGTAACTTCTCAATGGAATCAATTTTATACACATATGTACCATCTTTCCAGAATTCTATGGATCTTTTCTGTGGAAATTTTATTCCAATAACAACCAAATTGGTTCAGAATTTAAACCGCAATTACAAATTCTTCAAGTTCATAACATGGTGAAAATTTCGGAAAAAACTTCGAACAAAACACGAAGTAACATTAACTTACAAGACAATAATAAATTAAAACAAAATACTCAAAAGCATGAACATCGAACAGCAAACTTACGATCAACGAGAGACTCAAGTCCAGGTCCTCCAGACATTACTTCCTGATTAAATACAAAAGAAAATTCAAACCCTACAACGATCAGATATAGCTGCAATTGAATGAGAATAAAACCCTAAAAACAAAAATGCTTCCAAATGAAATGAAATAGAATCAACACACAGAAAAGGTAGAATGGAGGGGGTCAGAAGCCTAACCTGAGAAGAGAAGAGAAAGGAAGAAAAGAGAAAGAAAAGTAACCGTGGTGGAGGTATCGCCGATTATAGAACTGAAATTAAACCCCAAAACACTTCCTACTGTTAGACACAGAAGGGAAAAAGATCAAGTGATGGGCTTCTCTATCTAAGTTTGGGCCCAATGGTTGAACAAATAATAGGCTTGCCAATTGATTATATGCCAATCAAAGTCCAAACTACGGTGTTATACTTAAAAAAAAAAACAGAAAAATCCATAGTTATTATCTTTTAGATGCATATTGGATAAATTTTTAAATTGACTCAATAGCTTACAAATTACACCAGCCAAATACTTTGTAATAAGCAAGTCTTATACGACAGACTCAATCGAGAGAGCATAAGTAGAAGGATTCGAATATAGGACCTTTTGACCCATACCCCCTCTTCCATCAACTCGACTACCCCTAAAAAGCTACGGTGTTATACTGAATCTGACTAATTGGCAAAGCTAATAAGAATCACTTAATATTAGTTTCTATTCATTTCAAAATGACATTGTATTTTAATTAAGAATTTCAATATTATATTATATCAAAATTATATAACAAATAATAATTTTAAAATATAAAAGTTAAAATTAAAAAATCAAATCAGCTTATCAAATTCTATTAATATTATACAAAACAATACAGTTGATTGTTTAATTTACCCAACCTTGAACTTATGCCAAATCTTGCATTGCATGGGGTCTATGGGCCACATTTCCATCTTTTATTTTGTGGACTAATATGAAATTGGTTAAATTGAAGGAAATTATGATCCTTTGTACTCTTTTCATTATTGAGATAATAAATTTAAAAATGTTTAATCTTTTTAATTTAGTATTAAACTTTCTAAAATTTTCAATTTAATCATTAATTTTTCAAAATTCGAACAAATCAAGTTAAAACATTGTTTTTGCAAACATAACTAATAAATGAATATTTAGTAAGTACACCACATCAATAAAAAAATTTGATCTAATTTATATAATATTTTAAAAATTAGTTATTAAATTATAAACTTTAAATAGTTTGGCATTAAATTAAAAAAAATCTTAAAAGATTAAACACTATTTAATACATTTCCTAGTATTACTACTTTGAAGAAGATGCATCACAAATGGATGGAACAAGATTTATCACTATGTCTTATTCTATCTACTTATATTTGCTTCACCAAATACGTTGCAAATGTCAAACTTGCAGTTATCACATAATTGATTTGTTTTGATAGAGGAGGATGCTCCTTGTCCTAGTCTCTTAATGGGGCTACCATTACAAGCGACAACACTTAAAAGCTCCTCTCTAAAGGAAGGATAAGTTTCAGCAACAGTATAAAATCCCTCCTGTTCATCAACTTCCAATACTTCGTCCACACTCTGCAAATATTCACCGTAAGGTTGGTTCTATGCAATTAGCTTCATACGTAAATTGAAGCAGGCATTAGTAGTGGTTCACTCACAGGGAAGTGCCAAGAATGGCTTGAAAGTCATTAGCAACCCAAGGAACATGAGCAAGTTTAATATGAAAAACACCATCTGATCACCTGCATTTCAGTGAGCCCATATCAATTTGCTATAATGTCCAGAGAAAGAACAAAACAGTTTAAAATAAAGTACATCTGGAATGGGATGTGATCTGTACCCAAGTAGAGCAAAAATGTGAGAAAAAAGGACCATTTCTTCCACAAATAAGTTCAGGTCCTCTTCCACAAATAAGTTCATAGAAAAATATCCGATTGTATGAAGTTGTACACAGGGAGAACATCTGTGAACAGAACTCATCTATACATTGAAGACAATGCTGACACTAACAGAATGCAACTGATAAGATAAAAGGGCTTCTAGGGAGTTACAAACTAATGGCCCTGTAAAATTCTTCTTAATGGCATTATAAAGAGCTTAACGTAATTGAAATTCAACAGGCACTAATTTATGAAAGATTAAGAGGACTCCAGATGAAAATTAATTGGGATTTCTAAAATTCTTTTGACAAGAGAAGGTTAAATGTTTCCATTCATGAACTATAAGAGTAAAATAAATGATTAACCTGGGAGGAAAGCAGCAACTTGTCGCTTTTGTGCCCAAGAAAAACTGCAGACTCACAATGATCATATAATTAATCGGCAAGAACAGATATGTGCACGCAACTCACACACACAAATAGGCACAAAAACATGTATATGTTCACTCTATGATGTGTAGAGAAGGAAAAGAAATGATGTTGCATGACCGTGTAGCATGATGGCGTGTTTGGTACAGACCCAGACAAAGAACCAAGTACTGAGATATTCCTGCATGTAAGCCCAACAAAGGTTTGTGTTCACGAACAAAAACATTTTGTTTTATTTTCATCAACCCTCTTAATCTTAGCAACTAGTATCTCTTTCAGGATTCGTGTAACTTCACTCAGAAATATGCCAAAGGAGAACATAAGCATGTAAGAAATTGTTCAGGATGGTAAATAGACAGCACACATAATCAAACATCGTATGCAAAATCAAGGATACTCATATGAAGGCTCTGACTTACATGGCACCGCCACCTGCAGGACCAAATGCCTTGAAAACTGACATTGCAGTCGTGGAAATGCCATTGGCTGCCGCTCTCTGACTTTGAGGCTAAATTATACCATCATGTATGACAAATATCCAGCATCCACAAAAATCATGATTAATACGGTAACAGAAACGTGAAATAAGCGCCAAAAAACAAAGTGTTCATAACTCACCACAGCACTGTTTTGCAATATGAATAACCCAGTTATAAGAGATACCTGCATGCCATCAACAAGTTAATTGTTGAGATTAGGCATGGCTAGTCCGTGTGGCTTGGAGCTTTGGATTTAAATTTATCTCCACGTATCAAAGGTTATAAGGGAGAAGGGATGGCATAAGCTTGCAAATCATAGCTAAATAATGTCTTTAAACTTGTGTTCCTTTCCTTCGTTTTATCCCAAAAAATTCAACTAAAACGTTTATTTGCAGAACTCTTGCAGGAAAAAGGTACTCACCATTAGTGTATTCCTTAAGATGGACGCAAAATTAATGGCTATATGTAGCATCACTCCAGATAGCATGGCTATATAAGGGTAAGCTGACAGTACGGGAATTGATATTGCCTGAACAAGACTCGGATAGGAAAAATAAATAGTGATCTGAAGTTACCCATGGTGTCCGTGTTATAAATTTAAAAAATTAGAAGATTTAATATAAGTAGATAGGAAGGAAAAGCTGAGGATTACTGCTGAAAGGCGTGTCACCATAAGAGACCCGGCAATCTTCTCAATTGGTGGATATAAGAAAAGCTGGAACATCAAAAGGCCAAATCCTGAAAATACAAAGCAATACTGTAAGTTGATATCTTAAGAGCAGTGCCTTGAAGTGAGCTGTGAATTTGATTATTTCATCTCCGATGCTCTACATGTACTAACATCTGAAGAATGAGATCCTCTGCCAGGTGCCACCAGGACGTTTGATAGAGATCCAAGGTTAGTGTTTTGCTGATGTTACATCAACTACAACTACTTTATGACAGTAGTTGGAATTGCAATTCACAGTTGCTACAATTGCACTATTCCGAAAGATCACTTAAAAAGCACATCACATCTCATTCTTCATTGACAGAAAGAAGATCTAATAACTTCCATACTGAATCAACTATTTTAACCTCTGGACGGATAGTAGTCGTCAACTTTATACTCGCGTCATTCTCTAACTAAAAGAGTTCAAAATTAAGTACATATTACCAGATATCCTGAGAATTGGTTGCATTAAGAATGAGGAAATTTTTCTTAAAGCGTTAAATTGTTCACAATTAAACATATTAAAAATCGAAATAAAATTCACGGCAGACATACCAGAAATTGCTAAAACTTCTCCTACATCTTGCGATGAGAAGCTCAACCCTCCAAATCTTTTATCACTTACTGCCCAAAGTGAGAATATCTGCAAGAAATTGATAAATGTCAAATATCACAGCTGGTAAATGAGAGAACATTTTTGAAACCTGCAAACTGAACCTAAGTTCACCATCAACAGGTTTCTAAATCAGAATAAGGACAAGACTTAATAATTCTTAATGAGGGCAAATTTACTTACTTCAGAGTAGGCTATCTCCTGAAGAGAGAAAATAGAATATACAATGATGGTAGACATCAAAGGCCAGTTTGTCCATAAGTTTGATTTAGGAGATATTTTTGTTTCCTTGGATTCTGCTATCTGTTCCTTCATACCAGATTCTTCCGCAGAAGCCTCCAGAACTTCACTTGAATCACATCTTTCATTCACACTTTTGTCATGCATGTGCAGTGTCTCCTACATGAATGCACGGGTTGTTGTAAGGAACAGAAAATATTCTAAATTAATGCAACGGTCAATAATATATGGGTGATAATCCAAACAGAACCGGGGTGTATTAAGAGAAATGTATTTTATTTGGACATTAAAATATCATGTTTTCTCTACAAGTGGCCATTGTGTGGGAAGTATACATAGGTTATCTCAGAAGTGACTTGATAATACACAAGTTCAAGGGCTGCTATCCGGAATGTAAAAACCATTAGGTCTTAGTTCAATAACAGAGAAATATCAGCTAGCCAATGGAACTTACTGGAAGCCACCAGCAAGCTATGAAAACTCCTAGAGAATAAACTGATATTACAAGGCAGGGCAAGAAGTAGGGAAACCTGCAAAATTATACATCTTGGCATCTTTAGACATTAGCAGAGTAACCAATACGTCAAACGTTGCTCAAATGAATGAAGAAGACATAACAATACCTTCCAAAAATTGAGCTTTCAGAAAATACACTCGGGTACTTATCAGCTGGCTAATGTTGTTGGTACATGCATATAACGAAAAGGCTCAACAAGTCATATGGAACTGGAACTTGCCGTATAAAATTTAAAAATAAATCAAAGAACAGGTTAAGAAACAAAAGGACGTTTTCTAAAGCATAGTGTAGTGATGAAATACACAAAATTGTTCATCAATTTTGTTGGATGTGAAATTTCCATGTCAAGCCCATGCATGTTAAACTCCAACTCTACGTATTTACGCAAGTTACATCTTAGTAGCAATAATACAACTTCCCAATTAAGGCAACGGGTTCATCAGCTTCTCAATTTAGTGGATAGTATTTAAGTACATGTTACAATTCAAACCTAACTTGTTCAGAAGCCATACAGATTTAATAAACTAGGATGAGTTTACATGTTTAATTTTTGCCCAAGTAAATTGAATATCTATCCTTGAAGCAACAAGTTGCTTGCTTTAATGGTGTAAAGATGACAAATAATAAAATAACTTGAATCGTGGAAACATGAAAAGTAATGAAGTCAACCATGTAACCCTTGCAGCTTGCAATTGTAAATGATAGCAAGAGTCCCCAACCACAAATGTAATGGTTATATTGTAAGATCGATAACTATCAACAACACAATTGTATTTGCATGAACTTTAGCTGCACCTGAGCAAAATAACCTCCTATGGCAGGACCAATGATAAGTCCTATGCCTCGTGATGTACTAACCTGAAAATTGACAATACACTATAAAAATTTGCCCTCGATGATTTCAGAAACTATTACATATTATAAAGCAATCATCTTACTACAGATAATGACAACGCTTGATACTCTTCTCTGCAGACTTCAGAAGCATATGCCTTGGACACAAACAAACAAAGCAAAGATTACAAGAGAGCAAAGATCTTATGGGACTAAAAAGCAAATAGAAACCAGTTTGTATTAAGCTTCCGCAACAAATGTATTATATGCTTGGTTGAAACATGCATGCAGTAAATGCAAACTACATACCCTGATAGTCGCAATTAGACTATTCAAACTGCCAAGAATAAATCTTATGGAAAGTGCCATCCAGAAGCTTGTACTGAGACCAAAGAGACTGTTGAAGACAACCCTGAGACCAAATTATTTATCACATAACCAGCTCGTGAGAATAATTTTTGAAATGGCATAGTTTCATTTCTTAAATGACAGAAGTCTAAAAAATAGTGTGCTGAGATGTCTCACACAGAAGCTGTTCCTAACAGTATAACAGGTTTTCGACCATATCGATCGGCTAACCACCCCCAGAAAACTGATGTTAGTGCTCTTCCAATCATATATGAAGATCCTAGGGCGAGAACAAAAGTTGCAACATTCAATCAGCATTCTTCTACTGATGACTAATCATGCTGAAAGAACAGGTGAGGCATGGAAAATCAAAATTATTACCTACAAAACCTGCAAAAAAGCCAATGTCTTCTTCTGTCTTAGCAATATGGAAGTCCCTTATCTGCCCAAAGTATAATTCAAGGAAAAAAAAAGATATAGTCACTTATTTTAAAACATCAATAACACCATAAAAACTCGCAAGAAGCTGTCTTGATTAAATAAAAGATAAAAAATTATGATGTTTCTAACCAATGCAATTACATTATAAAAGAAAACAAAGCAATAATCTGCATAGTAGCGTTTATGGATCAACTCCTCTGACTGCTGTTGTGACCGTCAGACCAAAGATAAGGTCTTTCTGTTGGATCTTATTTGCCCAAATTTTCTTCTGTATTGAGTAGATATAGACAACTAAGGAATAAAAACAGATGAAGTGAACTTTACTGACAAGACAAATTGCAGTAAAAGCATTAAAACTCACCTCAATGTCCAGGCAATCTCAACCAAACATGTTAAACATTCACAATCATGCACTCGGGTAGATTCTGTAAATCAAGCAAGCACAACCAAGACTAACGACATTATAGGAATGCAATTTTCTAATTTGAACAATTGCTTACCATGAAGTAAATGAAAGGGAAAAGTGACGTTATTGGCAGAGCTGAAAAATGTAAGGAAGAAAAGGTAGAACATCAGAGGAAGTCGACACTGAAGACAAAAGTAGAGCATGTTCACATTAAACACATAAATTTATATAATGACATATATGCGTAGTTGACTTATGCTGGAACATGCTGAAAATTACTTACAAACTAAGCCATCCTAGCCAATAATATGTTTTCTACCAAATCCATGCACTATTTATCACCCAAAATTAGCTTGTTAGAGAATATCAAAGTGTTACTTTATAAGCGTGAAGCGTGCGGGACATGGTTGAAGACAGTCATAGTGACTGAACTGTAAGCAGCGATAGTCCAGGTAAGTTCAACGCATAACAACTTAGTCAAATAATTGGCCCCTGGAGAGCAAATGATACAGGAAGACGTGCGGTGACATGACATGAAACTTTGGTTATACCATGCTTATTCTGGAAAATAATGATAAAATTTAGAAATCCAGAGATCAACTTGATTTCTTGATCCATAAACACAAACCCAGTTCACAATTTTTTTCCAGTTTCTTTTTCCACTTTCCTAGACATTTCAAAGCATACAACTACTTCATCTGTTGTATCTTTCCACGTATCGTCTCAACTCAGAGTCGATATAAAAGCCACCGTTAATACAACCAAAAAAACAAAGAGTTTCAGAAAATATTTGATAAGGAGTAACAAAGACATAGTATCCAGGCATGAACAAAGAATGATGTTTGATGTCAAAGAACAAGGGAGAAGACTTTACCGGTGCAGAGAGAAACAATCCAGATATAGGACAAATTCTTGTAAGGCACACCCCTCTCCAACTCTTTCAAGCGGTCCACTTTACATCCTGGACAATTCTCATGGTATCCCTTCTCCAGTAAACCATCTGTTTCTCCACTTCTGCTACTGTCCTCAGCCATACTCAACTTCTAATCAAATTCCCACTTCTTACCCGTAAAGAATTCCCATCAAAATTTTAACTTGATTTCGGTGTTTGATGAGTTGCATGGGAGACCATCAAAACTGTTTTGGTTGCCCTGTTCTTGTGATGGTTAGTCAAGTGGAAAAAGTTGGTCTATTTGATAAATAAATAAAAAATAATTGGGTGTTTCAATCTTGCACTGCTCTGTTTTTGTTCCTTTCTTGTCTCTGTTTCTCCGCACGCCAATAGAAGAATTCGTCCAAGAATGAAATATAAGAAAGAGATATTTTGAAGTCAAAACTCCCAAACTCGTTGTCTTGAAGCCGATTTTGTTAATATTCACTTGTCTTGTATTAGATTCTTCCCCTGGAAGAGCTTAGCTACTCTACTAACTTTGTTCTATTAGCGTAGAGTTTAAAACATATAAAGGTTATCCCCAAGAGAGTATGAAATTTGGACCTTTACCATCGTTTCAACTGATTCAATCATATAAACTTTAATTTATTTAATTTTTTAGATTTTTAATTTTTAATTTTTAATTTTTGATTATTTTATTTTTATTATTAAAAATAGACTAATTTATTAATTAATCAGTTAAATTTTATAAATTAATAAGTTCTTATAAAATGAAATAAATCAATTACTTTTTATTTAAAAAAATTTTAATTAAACTTTAATTCTTTAGTAAACAAAAACAATATTTTTCAATCAGATTTTAATTTTTAAATTTTATTCAATTTTTTATTAATTTTATGACAATCTAAAACTGGTTAAATCTTTTAAATCTTAAACATTAAATATTTCGTGATTTAATTTTCAATTCAATTTTTAAAACATTTATGATATTCTAAATTTATAACCCTTGAAACATTTTTTTATTTTTTCGCTAAAAGTGAAATTTTATTTGTAATTTCTCAAAAGGATAATAAGTTATGTTTTTTACTTTTAAAGAATCGGATTGGTATAGCACCATTAATATTGAATTTATGTGTTTTAGAGATAATTGCGGTTGGTTGATTATCATGTGCTCAATTGTAAAGTCATTATCATGTTGAATAACATTTTTTTTGTATTTCATTAAATATTTCTTTCAATCCTATTAATCATTTATAAAATTCTAATTTAGTTTTTTGATCTTTTAATTGTTGTTTTTATTATGATTATGTGAATATTAATATTATTTTAAACTTAAATTATTAAGTAATTTTAAAACATAAACATTGTCATTGATCACTTTTCTTTGTTTTCTCATTTACATATCCGGTGAAGTTGAGAAGAGTAACTTATTTAGACAGGTAAGAACAAGTTTAATAAGCAATCATAAGCAAAGCACCTCATCATTAAGTATACTTACTAAGGGCAAACGGGATGGACGACCACGAAATTCATCTCGTTCGTCCCTTTGATCCGACGGTTTGCATCATTTAATTTGACATTTTATCGTGCTTTGTCCCCTTTTCTATCGTTTTCTACGCAATTTTGTCCCTCTGCAAACAATAGCCCTTTTGTCTTCTCCTCTGTCAAACGATTCTCTCTCCCTCCTATCTCAAAGTATTTTCTTTCTCCTCTCTCAAACGATCAAATGATTCTCTCTCCTTCTCCCTCCTCTCTCAAACCATTTTCTTTCTCCTTCTCGAACGGTTCTCTCTCCCTCCTCTCTC
>JAOTAY010000008.1:6102342-6116167 GCA_025629805.1 Erythroxylum baracoense | reverse complement strand
GTGAAAGGATATCGTTTGTGGTGTCCTGATCCCAAGTCACCTAAATTTGTAATTAGTAGGGATGTTACATTTGATGAATCCTCTATGTTGTATCCTAGAAAAGAGTCTTGTAATCCTTGTAATTTAGAAAAAGAGGATGGTACATAGAAACAGGTGGAGTTAGGGATTGGTAGTTCAAGTCCTTCACAGACGTCTTCTACACATCAGACAAATCAAGTTGATGAACCAAATCCTGATCATGTTTAAGATGAACCAGTAGAAGAAGAATATTCCATAGCCAGAGGCAGACCAAGACGGGAGATTCAACCACTATAGAGGTATGCAAATTTAGTTGCATATGCTTTATCAGTGGCACAGTAAATAGGTGGAGACGGTGAATCTTCAATATATACGGAGGCAGTTTCAAGTGTTGATGCTGATAAGTGGGTGGTGGCCATGAATGAAGAAATGGAATCTCTGTTCAAGAATGATACTTGGGTTCTGGTGAAGCCGCCAAAGGGTAAGAAAATTGTTGGTTGCAAATAGGTCTTCAAAAAAAAGAAGAAGGTACTTCAGGTGTTGAAAATACAAGGTATAAGGCACGTTTAGTTGAAAATGGCTACAGTAAGGTACAAGATGTTGATTTTAATGATGTTTTCTCACCAGTGGTAAAACATAGCTCTATTTGTGTATTACTTACATTGGTTGCCATGTTTGATTAGCTTGACCTTAAGACAACATTCTTGCATGGCGAATTAGATGAGCAGATTTATATGAAACAACCTAAAAGTTTTGAAGTGGCAGGAAAAGAAGATCAAGTGTGTTTGTTGAAGAAATCTTTGTACTAATTGAAGCAGTCTCCAAGACAGTGGTATAAGAGGTTTGATTCATTTATGTTGGGTCATGATTTCTCCAAGAGCATGTATGATAGTTGTGCTTACTTTCGGAAGTTAGATGACGACTTATTCATCTATTTGTTGTTATATGTTGATTATATGCTCATTGTTGCCAAGAATGTCACATATATTCACCATTTGAAGGCCTTATTGCATGGTGAATTTGAGATGAAAGATTTGGGAGCAACAAAGAAAATTCTTGGCATAGAGATAAAACGTGATTGAGGAGCTGGTAAATTATTCTTGACCCAGGAAAATTATCTCAATAAAGTTTTGGAGAGTTTTGGCATGCAAGATGCCAAAGCAGTTAGTACTCCTTTTGCTAGTCATTATAGATTATCTGCTGCTCAATCACTACAGTCACAAGAAGAAGAAGATTATATGACACCGGTTTCTTATTCTAGTGTCGTCGGCAGTATTATGTATGCAATAGTATATACTCATCCCAATATTTCACAAGCTATTAGTGTCGTGAGCAGATATATGGCCAATCCTGGCAAAGAACATTGACAAGCGGTGAAATGAATTCTCAGATACTTGAAGGGTACTTCAAATTTTTGTTTGGAGTTTCGTAGAACCAGCAACACTTTGGTTGGTTTTGTAGATTCTGATTATACCGGTGATCTGGACAGATGCAGATCTCTGACAGGTTATGTATTTTGTATTGGAGTTTGTGCCGTCAGCTGGAAAGCTACTCTACAACATGTAGTGACTTTATCTACTACTGAAGCATAATATATGGCAATCACTGAGGCTATCAAAGAAGCGTTATGGTTGAGAGGTTTATTCGGCGAGTTATCTCTACATCAAGGGGTTACTACCGTTTATTGTGATATTCAGAGTGCTATTCATTTAGTGAAAGATCAGATGTATTATGAGAGGACGAAGCATATTGATGTGAAGTATCATTTCATTCGGGATACTATTGTAAAGAAGGTCTTTATTTACACTACAACAAAATATAGAGTTTTTAGACATAAAAGGTGAAATTTTTAAACGCTTTTTTACGTCTTAAAAATAATTTTAGACATTTTATAAAGTGTCAAAAAAACAAGTGTCACAAAAATTATTTTCAATAGTTTTCTTAGACACATAAATGTATCGAAAAAACATACATTTTTTTACTCATCTAAGTGTCGAAAATCTAAACGTTGAAAAAACATATATTTTTCACGCATCTAAGTGTCGAAAATCTATTTACACATAGATGCATAAAAAAAAACATTTTTGACAGTTTTCTTAGACACATATATGTTATTTTAGACGCTTTGTGTAAACTTTTAGATACTTTTTTCTGTCTATATTTTTCACTTTTAGACAAATTTTTATGTTAAAAAACTCCACTTTTTTTGAGTTAAAAAAAGCTTAATTACAATTTGCTTTGTGCATCTTTTTTAAGATCACTCACATGCATATTATTATAATATATTTTACAATTAATCTAAAATATTTATCTGCTTATTATTATAACAAATTAACACTTTTTTTAATAAATATTATATTACACAGATTTATAGGTATATAACAGCACAAATTAGCTAAAATAGATTCATTCTAAAGTCCATTTCCATCGAAGAAAGCACACTATTCACATACTTTACCTTGTAAGTGGCAAAAACATACAATATTTCAAAGCTTAGAATCCCATTAATGAACAATTCATATTTGAAACAATAAGAAGATTCAACCAAAACACACTACAATGCATTTCAACAGTAAAATGAACAGCAAAATTCTTGTCAATATCCTACCTAAAACGGATTGATAATATTGAACCAGGTCGCCCAAATTCACATATCTTGCACACTCAAACTTGCAATAATGGAACAAAGAGACAATTATTAATTAGACTACACAGGTTAACTAGTGGCAAAGTTGTCAAACCTACCAAGATGAAAAGGACAAATGCATAAGTTGACAGAAGCAACGTATCTTTACTAAACCAAAAATATCCATTCTTGTTCCCTCAATCTCCAAGACTAGAACGTAGTGAAATGTCAAATGAAGTCCTTTACACAAAAGTCCTAACAGATGAGGTTCATGAATTAACCTGGAGGAAGCGATTGCTTCAATTTGTCAACCTTCTCAGAGTCAAAGATATAGAGTGTGTAGAGGAACTTGGAGAGTATCGAACCTTGAACTTCACGACATCCTTGCTTCTTTTGATCTTCATAGAGCATGCATCTTTCCTTTTATAGATGCACAAAATTGCACAAATAGACACAAAATCATTGTCTAGAGTAATGTAATTCATAGCATTTAGTTACAAATCTTTACAAATATGTGATTAAACTTCAATCGGATACGAACGACCTAGAACAAAGAATATAACACCTGTAAATTGGTTCTTCATTTTGATGTGGGAGGCAACTCTGGAGGGTCATCAGTTGGGGGCAGTGAAGACGACCCGAAATCGAGATTCAGGAAGAAACCAAGTGGCCTCTCCCGAGGTTCTATTGAAAGCAACTGCTTGAATCACCCACAAGATCAGCCCATCCATAATGAGGTTCAACCCTTAGTCACAAACACACGTGTTAATCTCCAACTCCACAAGGAAAAATGTATAGTTTTGCTTGTTTTCGTGCACGTTCTACTGTGGCTAGCTATTCAAATATAGCAAATCATGTAATAAGAAAGCATGTTCTTACTCGTAGTAGGCTTCCTCGTCCACGACTATATCCCAGCTTTCACCTGTTATGCTCTTTCCATACTTGTGAATTTTCCTGGTAGAAAATCGGAAGGCATATTAGTTTCCAATGCTGCTAGTGAAACAATAAAATCAGCTCTCAGCTTGTGCTTGACTGTCGTTGCAATAATAGAGAAAATTTAACGCATATGCCGGTAACAATAGAACCAGTATACATATTTTTATCACAAATCAAGTGATCAGATTTTAAAACCTTATTGGCTCAGCTAATAAAATTGAACTCGGAATTTCACATTTGTAGTTAGTGAGTCTAGTTCCAAACTCAGTCGAATTCTAGGAAAAAATAGGGTAATTGACATATTCCAATTCCTGAATCAGTTGTATCTGAATGAACCAAGTTTTTTTCTACTTGGTGACTAGACATTGATGAGAGCATCGAATTCAAAGTAAGATATGGATAAGGTAAATCTTACTTGTCGAGAATGAACAAGTATCCTAGACAGCGATTAGTATATAACAATCAATATACATTTCTACATTCAAGAATATGCCCAAGCGAACCTCTATACATTACAATAAATACAAGCTAGATTAGATGACATAGTACTAATACACTCTAAAAGCTTTCAATTTGTGCTGCATTCAGTTATTTAAGTTAAATGGCTCTTTATCCATATCCATTGCAGCTTGTAACAAGTAAAACCATGTATGGCGTTTACCAATTTGCAGAAAAAACTACCTAAGAGCTTGGCAGCGAGATGCTAATACTGGAATCACGTTTATCCTACTTCCATTTTGACAATATACAACATGGCATCAAAGACCTTGAATTCTCAGTAACTTTCGAAGCTCCCTACCAGGAGGAACCTATACGGTACAAATTAATCAAACTTTAGGTAGATAAAATACTCAAATTTCACTGTTGACCGCAAATTTGAGTCTACGCAAGTGAATATAGTTATGGCCATCCATAAATTGGCACTCTATCTATAAATAGTAATCCTGGTGTTGCCCACAAAAAGGACCATCTCCTGAGCTATTAGTTGAATAATAGAGGTCGCTACCACTGTTGCAAATAAATACATCAAAATCGCTGGGGCTAAATCCCCCTAAGACAAGGAATAGGGACGTATCCATGGACCTACAGTGTTGGAAAAGAGAAAGCATCAGTGTTTTCAATATCAAACATCAATGTATTAAAAAAAATTCATTAGCAAACGTTCAGTTATTGAAAACTTGTGAAATTTAGTTCCGTGTAGTGTATGAAAAACGAAGTTGAACATTATTTACAAAAAGAAGAGGAGCTCTTACCAAGAAGAGAGTTCACTATATTGGGTTTAACTGCCAAACGAACAAGGAGAGAATAAAAAGTAAGTCGAAAGAAAGAATCATCTTCCATTCATTTTCAACATTTTCCTAATAGGCCAAAGGCTGTAACACATTCATTTTCAATCTCTACAGATCATTTTTCAAATGGTAATGAAATTGCTTACCATTTTGCTAATCGAACGATCTACCACTACTAAAAATGGAGAATAGAGCAATGAACACAGAGTGCACAGGATCAAAGTGTAGCGTGGGAAAGTAAAGTACCCTGCAAAATAAAAAACACAAGCAGATATATAAGCAAACAAATAAAAGCAAAGAAGATAAATAACATCAAATATGCATTTTAAATGGAAAATCAGAATAATTGAAAAGGAAAGAGGAGAGATTGTTAAATGGAAAATCAGTGATGGCCTTGTCTTTCTCTCTTTTTTATATCCCAGAACCTGAAAATTGAACTAGGAATCTCCTGTCTTGAAGAAGCAACCAATGAGTCTATATCGGTCATCAATAAAAGGTAAGTAGGTACTAGGGTTAATCCTTTTTAATCATGAATCTAAAGTGTGTTATGAAAGGATCATTGCAAAGTAATCAAGTATCTCACTGATGGAAGAGAAAGTTCTTCAAAAACTTTATGATAAAAAAGTAGAGATGGGCAACATTAATAAGAAGAATGCAGAAATTCGATCCTCCATTTGCCAACCTAGGACCTCTTTTCTAATAGTTTGAGATTTGAAAACTTAACAGCACAAAATTTACAGACAGGGACAGACCAACTTATCTGAAATTCTAAATCCTAAAAGTACCATGTCTTGCTCTACCTCATCTAATTGCAGAGACTACACATCGACAAGCTCACAGCATAAAAGTATAAACCAAATTTCTCCTGAAACCAAAACGCAGAGAAGATAAAAATTATTAGATACAAAAAGCAGAAATGAAAAGGAAATTAACTCTATGATAATGCAGATTCTATACAAATTTATCCATCTACTATACAAATGACTCCTAAAACTATGAAATTTGTAAACCATTAACTATGACATAATGCTTTTAGTAAATCCTAGGAATTAAAAGAACTCTTTTACAGACATAAAGAACTGTCTTTTAGCATCACACCCAAAAAATTGCAAACAAAGAGCAAAAAGTTCTTGAAAAGGTTTGCCTGTATAAACCACATGTTGCTAAAACCAAAGGATTAAATCACATAACTGTAAAAGTACATATATATATATATATAGAAAATTGACATCAGAGCACAAATTATCTAGTAGTAGTATCAAAATTATAGCACTTCGGACTAACAAAGATCTTTATGAATGGCATAGAAAATGCATGAGACCAAGTCGTCTGAAGATAAAGCCCAAAGATAAGCACAGTATCAATCTTTTGTAATCAATACTACTTCCTGAGCTCTTAAACACGAGAGATGTTTGAAATCAGAAACATGCGTTATCATACTATAGATGAGTCATCAAAGAGATGTCTAAGTTTCCCCAACTTCAAATAAATTTCAATGGTCAGGAGAACCACGTAGATGCAGATAGACATTAAGGAAGAAAAACAAAAATAGAGGATGAAAGTTTATTACACAAGTTAGAGTAGCCATGAGTGGAGTACCAATAACCTGGAAATTGAATGTGACAATTAAGAGGGTGACAAACTTACACTAAATCCTAATTAAGCTGTATATTTATCTAAAGACCCCAATTCACTAATTATGCGAGCTAATGATTCTTCACAACTTAATAGACTATGTTCAAAATTAAATCAATTCCAATCCATCCAAGCCATTGACACATTCAAACAATTCACAAAATGCAACCTAACAACTATGATACCATATGCAAAATCACATACAAAGCAAAACATATGACCTTCCCCACACTTGAACAACACATTGTCCTCAATGTAAGAAGGGAACAAACAAGCACATAAGAAAAGAAGAAACATAAATTAAAGTAACACAGAAAATAAAAATAAAAATAAAAATAAAAATAAAGATAAAGATTAATTTGAAAAAGAAAAAGGGTTAGACAAGGCCTTATAGAGATGGAGGTGGTAATTGAACACCTTGAGAGTCAACATAAATTACTAACATTTTATTAAAAGCTCAAAACAAATCTAACTACACCTAACAATTTCAATCAAACTTCTAAATGTGCTAATTTATGGTCTTTAGCTTGACCTCGCATCCATGGAGGCATCCTAATTATTCGAAGATAAGGAAATCACTTCCTTGTCCTTAGGAATCGCTCCTCTAAGATATAGCTTGCAATGATGCCTGTTGACCTTAAAAGTGTACTTATTAGCATTTTCTAGTTTAAGGGCTCCATGATCGAAAACTTCAATGACCGTAAATGGTCCGCTCCATCTAGATTTTAACTTTCCTGAAAATAACCTTAACCTTGAATTATATAGCAGAACATCGTCGCCTACTTTAAATCCCTTTTGTTTAAGATGAGTGTCATGCCATTTCTTTATCTTTTCCTTGTAGAGTTTGGCATTTCGTACGCATTAAAATGAAACTCTTCAAGTTCGTCCAGTTGTAGAAGTCTCTTTTTACTGGCTTGTTTTTAATCAAAATTTAATGCTTTAATCCCCCAGTATGCTCGATGTTCTAATTCAACTGACAAATGACAAGCTTTCTCCTACACGAGCCTATAAGGAGTTGTTTCAATATGTGTTTTGAAAGTTGTCTTATAGGCCTATAAGGCATCGTCTAGCTTTGTTGCCTAATCCTTCTTGGAGTTGTTCACCGTCTTTTCCAAAATTTGTTTCAGCTTCGGTTGACAATTTCCACTTGGCCACTAGTTTGCAGATGGTAAGATGTAGCAACTCAGTAGTGCACTCCGTATCTTTTTAAAAGGGAATCAAAATATCTGTTGCAAAAATGAGTGCCTCCATCACATATTACTGTACGTGGCACTCTAAACTGGTTAAATAACCATTTAATTAATTTTTGCCCTGCCTTCCCATGATTGATCGAAGATGCTACCACTTCAGCCCAATGCGAAACATAATCAACTCCTACTAGAATATACATATTTCCCATTGAAGATGAAAAAAGACCCATAAAATTGATGCCCTATACATCGAAGACTTCCACTTTAAAAATGTTGGATAAAGGCATCTCATCTCTTTTGGAGATGTTAACTATTCTTTGACATTGATCACATTGTGCTACGAAGGTTTGAGCATCTTTAAACAACTATGGCCAATAAAATCCACTCTCAAGTATCCGATCCGCCATTTTATTGGCTCCATAATGCCCAGCATATTGACCTTCATGACATTGCTTTAGGATGTCTAATATTTCCTCCTCTAGAACACATCGTCACATTAACCCATCTGCGCATGCTCTATATAAAATTGGCTTATCATATATATATATATCGATTACAATCATGCAAGAACTTTTTCCTTTAGTGGTAAGATAAATCTGACGGAAGTTTACCAGTGGTAACATAATTTGTGATATCTGCAAACTATGATGTAGTCAGACTCTCAAGTAGCATCAAAGTTTCATCGGGGAAATTTTTATTAATATCATTATTTAGATTACGTTCTCCTCCTTCAAGTCTGGATAAGTGGTCTGCAACTATATTATCTGCTCCCTTTTTATTTCTCACCTCTATATCAAATTCTTGTAAAAGTAATACCCATCGAATGAGCTTAGGTTTTGCTTTTTTTGTTAAAAACGTATTTTAATGTCGCGTGATCTATGAATACAATTACCTTTGAACCCAAAAGGTATTGTCGAAACTTATCACGTACGTACACTACTGCGAGTAGTTCCTTTTCTGTAGTGGTGTAATTTAGCTGAGGTCTTGCAAGAGTCTTACTGGCATAATAAATCACATGTAACTTCTTATCTTTCCTTTGGCCCAATACACAACCTATGGCTTGGTCACTTGCATCACACATAAGTTTGAATGGAAGTGTCCAGTCCAATGGTGATAAAATTGGTGCTGATATTAATGGCTCCTTTAGTGTGTTAAATGCAGACATATACTTGTCATCAAACAAGAAAGGCACATCCTTGATAAAAAGGTTTGTCAAAGGTCTTGCAATTTGCGAAAAGTCTTTGATGAATCGACAGTAAAATCCTGTATGACCTAAAAATCCTCGCGTACCTTTTACATTCTTTGGAGGTTGAAGTTTCTCTATCACTTATTTTTTCACTCTGTCAACTTCGAATCTTTGATGTGAGATTTTATACCCTAGCTCTATCCCCTCTTGCACCATAAAATGGCAGTTCTCTTAATTCAGCACTAAGTGTGACTCTTCACATCTTTGAAGAACTTTGTCCAAATTAGTTAAATATATTTCGAAAGAATTTTCAAAGACTGAAAAATCATCCATGAACACCTCCATTATATCTTCTATCATGTCAGCGAAGATAGACATCATACATCTCTGAAATGTAGATGGGGCATAGTAAAGTACGAAAGGCATCCGTCTATACGCGAAGGTATCATAGAGGCAAGTGAATGTAGTCTTTTCCTGATCATCAGGGTAGATGAAAATCTGATTATATCCTGAGTATCCATCTAAGAAGTAATAAAAAGAATGATTGGCTACCTTTTCTATCATCTGGTCTATGAATGGAAGAGAAAAATGATCTTTCTTAGTCACTGAGATGAGTTTGCGATAATCTATGCATACTCTCCATTATGTGATTGTTCTTGTTGAAATTGCTTCTCCACTATCACTTTCTAATACCATCATTCCACCTTTCTTAGTCACACATTGTACTGGGCTGACCCATTCACTATTGGAGATTAGATATATTATCCCTGCATTTAAGAGTTTTATGATTTCCTTATTGACCACCTCCTTCATATTAGGATTCAACCTCTGTTGATGCTCCCTCACCGTTCTACATCCTTCTACTAGGTTTATTCGGTGCATGCAAACATTTGGGCTTATGTCTCGAATGTCAGCAATCTGCCATTCGATGACTTTTATTCGCTTCCTAACAATTTCTACCACCTTATTTTCTTGTTTCTCATTCAATTGATTGGAGATTATTATTGGTAATGTTTGACCTTCACCTAGAAAGGTATATTTGATATGTGCAGGTAAAGGTTTAAGCTCTAATATCGGTGGTTTTTTGTAGATGGTGGTATGGGTGCTTCAATTCAAACCAGTTTATCTTGATGCATTTGAACATCTGACTCCTCCATCTCATCATCTCCTTTAGATTTAGGGTTCTGATGTCCATTGTCTACCTCTTCCTCCACTGATTGTACTTTCGCGATGCAACTCTCAACTTGTTCTTGCAAATTTTGATCCATAATTTCAACCTTCATGTATATGCTACTCGTTATTGGATTCTTGAAGAACTTATTCATATTAAATTTGATCTAATCTTCACCTATTCGAAGTATTAATTTCCCCTCGGGAACATCAATTATGGCTTTCCTTATATTCTTAAATGGTCGACCTAGGATAAGTGGACAGTTATTATCTTCGTTAAAGTCTAGAACCACAAAATCTACAAAATAATGAACTTGTCTACTTGCATCAGAACATCTTTCACTATTCCAAATGGTCTTTTAATGGATTGATCAGCCAACTAAATTAACATCGATGTTAGCTTGACTTCACTCAGTCCCAACTTCCTGAATATTGACAAAGGCATAAGATTAATGCTAGCTCCCAAATCATATAAACACTTGGTAAATTCAAACTCACTAACCACATAGGGTATTGTGAAACTCCCTAGATCTTTCAATTTAAATGGCATTTGACTGGTGACTATGGAACTGTAGGAGCTAGTTAGAGCTACCATTTGATTATCTTCCCAAGCCCGCTTCTTTGATAATATGTCCTTTAAAAATTTTGCATATTTAGGCATGTGTTCCAACGCCTTTACAAAGGAGAGATTTATCTTTAGCCTCTTTAATTTCTCAACGAACTTTGCAAATTGTGCATCTAACTTCTTATTTTGTAATCGTTGAGGAAAAAGGATTTTAGGTTGATATGGTGGAGGAGCGATATAAGGAGGATATTTGCTCATGTCCACTTCTTTCTCCTTTTCTTGATTTTTCTCAATAGGATGGACGGGCTCCTCTATTGTCCTTATAGGTGGTTCAAGTTCCTTCCCACTTCGAAGTGTAATAGTATTTAGTTGCTCCCTTGGTTTTGTTCCTGAAGTCCTAGGAAGATTTCCTAAATTTCGCATAGAGAAGGCACTTGATAATTGATTTACTTGGGCCTCTAGATTATGGATTGAAGAAGCATGGCTCTTAGTAACCTGCTTAAATTTGCCTTCCAGCTTCTTTTGTGCATCGTCTGGAGTTCTAAGCTTATCTAAAATTCTATCTAACTTGGATTCCATTGAGCTCGGTTTTTCTTGTTGGAAGTTTGCTTGTCTTTGTGGCCTGAACTGTCCCCCCAACATTATTTTTCTAAGAGAAGTTAGGATGATTCTTCCACCTAGGGTTGTAGGTGTTGGAGTAGGGATTGTTGCCCCCTCGTTGTCCACATTGTGCTCCCATATAATTTACTTGCTATGGATCGCCTTCCTTCATCAAATAACAATCCACAGTATCATGGTCTATTTGTCCACAAAGTTCACACTTTAGTTGTATGGCTTTCACCGGGGTTGAGGATGAAGCCTTTATGCTATTGAGTTGTCGTGTCAAGTTATTGATTTTTGCTTTCATTTCCATCATTTGATCGACAGCCACAATTCCTTTTTGCTCTCGAAATGAAGTAGTCTGTTTACTCCGCTCGTTCATCCACAGGTAACTATTACTCGTCATCTCCTCAATAAGCTCTTTTACTTTATTAACTGTCTTCCTCATCAGTGATCCTCATGAAGTTGTGTCAATCGTGCCACTCGTTAGTAGGGTTACTCCATTATAAGATGTTTGCAACACGAATTCCTTAGGTAAGTTGTGGTATGGGCACTTCCGTTGCAAATCCTTATATCCTCCCACGCTTTGTAGATCACTTCCCCATCACCTTGTTGGAAGTTAGTAATTTCCTTGATGATCTTAATGGTCTTAGTCAAAGGGAAATACTTATCTAAGATAGCACGAACTAGTTGATCCCACTTCGTGACATTGGTTGGGTTAAGGGAATGGTATCAAGCCTTTGCTCTATCTCTAAGGGTAAAAGGGAAAAACCTAATTCGAACTGCATCTTTCGACATCTGATGGTACCGAAAGGTATCACATTTTCGAGAAAGTTCACTATATGTGCATTGGGATCTTCATTTGCTAGTCCATAAAACTACACATTCTATTGAAGCATATTTAGGAGGGCTGGTTTTATTTCAAATGAGGCTGCTTGAATGGGCGGCCTAGCTACTTCTTAGTTAGCTGTATTGAACCCTGGTCTCTTGAAGTCTATAAGGGTCTGTTGTTGACGTCCTTGGTTCGCTCTGTGGTCCATATTCTACTGAAATTTCTCAACCATTATTGATTTCACGATTTCCTCTTCTTCACGTCGAGCTTTCCTAATGGTTTGTTCTAGTCGAGTGATGTCTAAGTCTAAAGTTTTAGCTTCACGACTCGAACCTCTCATGACTCTTGTGTTTATGCAAGAGCACGATTTCTAAAATAGAAAAGAAAGAATAAAAACTAAAATTAAAAACTAAACTAAACGCTTTAAACTAAAGAACTAAACTAATTGCCTCCCCGACAATGGCACCAAAAAGTTGATCGCAGGTTTCCGATATGAATAAGTTTTAATAATTTAACCTCGATATTCTGCAAGTGCATGGGTCATTCGCGTAGTACCTAAAGTGTCGATTCCACGAAGAGGGTTAATCTAATCCTAAAATCTAAGGCTAAAAACAATTCATAATAATTCAAAATGAACAAAACTAAAGCAAGAAATTAATTCAATCACACAATTCAAATTCAAGAATCAATTACGGAAATATAAACAAAATAGCAATTGCAATACCCAATCAAGAATCAACCTAAGAACTACCAATTGAGAGAAAGGGAAATTTTATCTGATTTTAATGAAAATTTAACTGATTATGAATTACTGGATTACTGGTTCTAGACGATCCTACGGTTTGATTACTCTTTTTTGAGTTATAAACATTAACCCTAATTTATCAACCCTAATTAGATTATGGGAATTGCAATATCTCGATTAAAACAATCTATCTAAAACCTAAATTAGATCTTAAGTTGTCCAAAAACTACCGAATACTTATACAAGATCTCTCTACGCACAAATTTATCGATTTGATTTAATTCTCATTTTATTAAATTACCTAACTCTCGTTAGCTCAATTTAATAATTTTTCATTCAGTTCACCCTTTTAGTTTATCACCAAATTATGCAAGTGCAAAATTTAAATCACAAGAAATCCAATAAAAACACAACAATCAAATTTCATCAATATCAAAGATAAAATAACCCGAAGGTGAGTTTAGACAATCTTTAACATTCTAACAATCCTATCATCAACAGTTATCCCAAATTCTATACAATCATAAAATTGAAACTAAACTGGAAATAAAATCGGAATGGATGACAGAAGCAGTAATGACAGGAAACCTCTTGTTCCGAGAAGTACTTCGCATAGGCTTCTTCTCCACGTCGCTCTTCCTTCTTTTCTTCCTCAATCTCTTGATGCACTCTCTAGAATTTCTAAATTACGACTGATGCAAAAGCTTCCTCTCTGTGTTCTTCTTGTTTTTTAAATACTTTTTATGTTCTGAACAGCCCTAGGGTTTTTTCGAAGTCGAAAAGATCTAAAAATTTCTCAAAACTTGACGTTTTTATTTGTATCGTGGGCTGTGTCATAGTCTTCTGTCACGATTGGCTCCCATGCTTCTATCATGATCTTGTGCCACGATCGTGGGCTGTTGTTTCAGCTCTAGTGTCTCTGAAACTTCTCTGTTCTTTGATTTTGACCCTGAATTACTAACAAACACATCAAGGTACCTCAAAAACATAATATTTAAGCTCAAAGACTTATACTAACCCATAAAAACACTTA
>JAOTAY010000008.1:6080927-6097046 GCA_025629805.1 Erythroxylum baracoense | reverse complement strand
TGAACACATTGGGTCTGCGTAAATAGCCTTCTCAATTGCCATATCATCCAAAGCTAAAATGTCAAGGCACTTGAATTGGTTCAAAACCCTAAGATGCTTCAAACCGTAAATCCAAATTCAAAGCAATCTAAAGAAAGCTTTATTGTAAACGTTCTACACGCACGCGAACTAAAAAAGCACAGAGCAATAACTGACCTTTGATCAAACAGATGGATGGATAATGGAATCAGTGAGAATCGGAGTGGTGGTGGTGAGAAGAGGAGGAAGGAGCGTAGAACTTGTTATAGACTTGTTCGCCGACGAGATAGATACCGAAGGCGACGAGAGCGATGCCGAGACCTGGAGTTGCGTGGCGGAACTGATTCGTCAGCATCGGATGCTTCCTCCACTCATCCCTCCTCCTGAAGAATTCTCCGGTAGGTCCCAATGACTTCCCCATTTCCCGTCTTTCTCACTCTCTCTCTCTCTCTCTCGCTTAACTCACTCGGAAATTCAGAAAATGTCAATTTAGGATTGGGATTCGGATTTGGGACTGCAGTTTGTGTAAATCTGTGTTTTTGTTTTGGGCTTTTTCAATGTCTATGGATTGGGCTATACAGGATTGAGTATTAATCATTTAACTACTGTACATACATTAGAGCACAAATCAAAGAATTATCCTACAAGCCTGTCCGTTGATGAAAATGAAAAGCACACTGCTTTCTTTTTCCAAAATCATCATATGCTTGCCCAGAGCTTTTTCTCTCTTTTCAAAACAGTAGAATTAGCAGTCGCAATTTTTTAAAAGTATATATGGTTGTGGTATTACATAAAGGGCTTGTAAAACCAATGATCTACCCGATTCTTGCAAGAGAGGACCATGGGGGTTCTCATCTCATAGTATGCTTGGCATCCTGCAGAATTGGAAACGATGATTGCTCCATGGACCATGGACCCTTTACAACTTACTACTCCAAACCAATAATTACAAGTACTTGTATTGCTTCTAATTTATCATATAGTCAAATTCACAACCTAATCATTCGGTTCCACTATGATTTTAAACACTCAACATGGCACCATTGAATTACCAAATGTACATATATTTACTTATTCATCGCCTGGAAGGGAAAGGAACCCTGTCAGCAACAAAAGCAAAGCAACCTAGCAGTAGCCGTCAGCTGATTCCATTTTCCCCCCACAAACAATTTGAGAATATACAAAACTCTCATTGATCAATACAACACATATCAGAAAGAGGCTGAACTTGCTCTCCTAAGCTGATATATTTGCTGGTGCAAGGCTTCAGATGGAAATCTTATATCAAATTCCTGCAAAACAAAGCAAAAACATAGTAAACGAGGAAAAGCATCAGGATGGCGAAACCTGCTGAAAATCAAACCACTTGCTCCTACCAGGAAAGAGTTTTAACAATTAGTCAAATCCATATTAACCAGTAGAACCACAGAAAAGCAAAAGGGCAAAAATGAAACTGGAGGATCCACTGAACCATTAGCTTTTAAGGAGAATAATGCCATTACGGTTTGTTTGTAAGTATTCTTTGATAAGCTTCAGTCCCTGATTTCCGATGTACCTTAATTACACTATGGAGATGCTTAAGCAGTAGGTCACAAATCATAGTTAAGAAGGAAAACCGCATTAATAGCCAAACAAAAACACCCCGGGAAAGTCTTGGTCTGTTAAGCAGTTCAACCAAAGCCCACAAGACTTTGGAACTACAAAAGATGAGAGCTTCTAGAACTTTTAACAAATGACTTTCAAAGCATCGTGTACGGAATCTGGAGATAAATTTTCCAATGGGCTAAAGAATAATTTCACAAAATGCAAAACATATCTTTTTATTAATCACTGTAGCTTGTTACTATGTATTTAAAAATATCAGTAATCCTTGAGCAGTTTTGCTTTAGAATTTTCGTAGTGGGTTGAGCAGAGAGGATGGGGGATTGGCTATTCAAACTTTTCATAAGAAAATATGTAAATGCAAAAGCTTCTTGCCTTTTCTTTCTTGAACTTCAGATTCACCTTCCTAGACGTGAAATTACTCACCAACTCGTTATGATAAGCCTATGCAACCCCCCACAAAGATCAGTTTAAATTAAGGGAAGTTGGTCCAAAATGGCAATGTTATAGAAGATATAGAAGTTGATAAAAGAGAAAAGTCACCTGCTTTCTGGCTCTAGAACGGGCAGCGGATTCCCGGTTCTTAATTTTTCTCCTCAGCTTCCTCTCAATGTTCTTCTCAAGTGCCTCCGGGGCATCCTTTTTCGGCTTGGTGTTGTTGTGTCTGATAATGTGGCAATTGAAGAGGAAGGAGACAGAACCATTCTTTCGGGAAAATTCTGTGGGCTCATTGCATCAATAGTGCTCAATTCCATGGAAGGACTTAAAGATACCTCTGCAAAAAGACCTGCTTATTCCAAGAAGTCCTCCGAAGTTCTTCCACAAAGGACGATTCCCTGTTTTACCCTTTCATCTCCTCCCCGAAGCTCTTCTTCTGCCGTTGTTGAATTTCCTGCCAAACCTGATCCACAGTCTTCCCACTCAATTTCCTGGCCAAAGATAAGCTGGCCTGGCGTTGGAGAGGTGAAGCAGAGGAAGTAGTTTCCATGTCCATGGACTTAGTTGCATCTGTGCTCCATACATTCTTGAGGAGCTCGTCAAGGTCCATGCTCCCCAAGGGTTTCCCTAGATTTCCCAATTGATTCTCAACTTCATTGAGATTTGAGAGTGAGGCTGTGCCATGAGCCTTGTCTCATCAATTTAGTGTATTTTGATGAGATTGCTTATCATTATTCTGAGATTCCATGGTTTGAATTCCCATTCCCCAAAATCCTAATATTGATTCAAACAATAAAATCCCTAAATCATCACATCAACCCAGAAAACCTAGGGGAGAGACACCCAGCAAAAGTACCACAGAATCCCCAAAATTCAAAAACTTGGAGGTAACATCCACGAGCCCAGCGGCTAATTGTACTTACTGACAACGATTGACTCCCATCACACCACCAAAAATCCCAAAAACTATCAACAGTTTATAAAATTCCTAAATCTACTCGACAAAACCCGAAAAGATCAATCTTGTCAATCATTTATGGGCTGGGAGCTCCGTAATCAAAATTCGATTAAATCGAAAAAAAAAGAAAATCAAAATAGCACTGGCGTCTTTTATTAAGGATTTTAGATTAATAGATATTACAACTTCAGTTATGCATGACGCGTGGCAGCATTTCTATTGACTTACATGACAACTTGCACTATAGGACCGTACGGAATGGCGAATCTCACAACCAAAACACATGGTCGAATTGGCACTTGAATCTTGACAAGGAGCTTGTAATTTATCTGGAAGAGAAAAGTAACGATACCGTTGGAGACGGTGTGTATAACATGAGAGGCACGAGTTCATTATTTTTATTTGAGTTGTTTTTTAATAATACTTAGCTTGTGATTCACCTCTCTTCGAAAACAATTGCTTTATTCTCAAAGGAAATGGATGAATATGGATGGCAATTTTAGCTCAATTTTTCGGTCTGATTTTGGCTTGAATTGACTAAGTTATAAGTTAAAACAGTTCGCCTTGACTGACTCATAGGTTAATTGGAATAATAAAAACACGTTATTTTGTAATTTTTTTTAAAAAAATAATGGGTTGAGTTGATCTACAGGTCTTCCAATCAAGAATCAGGCGGAGCCAAGTCAAGAGTAGCTTGAACCAATTCAACTTATTGACATCTCTAAAAAGAAGCACACGTTAATTTGATTTTTATTTGTTATAATAAAAATTATATCCAAAATAAAACTTTTCAGTATCTTAAAGATTTTAGTTTGGATAAGGAGGTTGGAAGGTTATAACAAAACAAGTGATAGTCATGTAATTACATATATTATATGTTTGTTTTTATGATCTGTATATCTTAATTAACGACAGCTACAGTTAGTTGTCGCTAGTTAAAAGCAGTGGGCCACATGCACACCACATCCTTCTGTCAGAAAGACATTAGATAGAGGGGTAGTGGGACCCCCGTAAGGCTCTCAAAGGTTTTTAGTGAATGGAGAAGTTAAACATGCTCTTTCAGTAATAAATTTGCCTGTTTCATGCCAAGTATGGTCCATTTTGGAAAAGCAAAAGGCCAGTGCCATACCCACCATCTCCTACTTTTCATTTTCCATATTCCAACTTTCCCTGTTCTCACAGCTTCAGAGGTCTCTCCGTTGTCTCTTGATAAAATGGAAAGATATCACATCAATCAATAGCTTACTAGCATTGGCATCTGATCCAAGATTTTGGAAGAATCCTCGATCCCAACTTCTACTTTGATACATTTTTCATTTTTTCTTGACCTGTAAGTCCAAGCTCTCCGTTTTCTTCTGTTTTCTGGGTCTCCTTTCTTAATTTTTTCTTTTGGTCCTTGAACTTTCGATTTTAACTTGCATTTGGTAGAGGGTTAGGGTTTCTTTTCTGTATGTTCAGCTTTGACTTCGAAAGTTTCCAACTTTTTAGTATTTGCTACTCCTTTGCATGCTTATTTTAATGGTACTTGATGGTTTGTTGTCAAGCATTTTTGGGTCGTGAAAATTTCCTTTATATTTTTCTTTTCCTGATCTTGTTGTTCTCTTCGTGGTAGGTTGTTTGTTGAGAGAACTGATCAAAGTATGCATCTTTATTGCATTTGTTAAAGACTTGAAAATATCCCCTCTTGGGCTGTTTAACTATGTTTTTAGCTTATTGAGTGAATTCAGTTGGTAAAATACTGACCCACATTTTACTTTAGGTTGAGGAGTCCTTTTAGAACTGACCAAAGTATGCATCTTTATTGCATTTGTTAGAGACTTAAAAATTTCTCCTCTTGGGCTGTTTAACTATGTTTTTAACTTATTGAGTGAATTCAGTTGGTAAAATACTGACCCACATTTTGGTTTAGGTTGAGGAGTCCTTTTAGAACTGACCAAAGTACGCATCTTTATTGCATTTTTTAGAGACTTGAAAATTTCTCATCTTGGGCTGTTTAACTTTGTTTTTAGCTTATTAAGAGAATTCAGTTGGTAAAATACTGACCCACATTTTGCTTTAGGTTGAGAACTCCTTTAAGAATATGTTAATCTTTACTTTTTGATTGTCAAACAGGGTAGTTAATGTGAAATCATGACAAGGGTCATCCGTGAGTTTGGAGATACGATGCAGAAAAATGCCGTCCCTGCGGTGTCGGCCGATGTTGTGTTTGCATCAAGTAGGTTTCCTCATTATAGAATTGGGGTTAACAATCAGATTATGGATGCCAAAAATGACCCAAAAGTGCTCTCCATGAAAGAGGCTGTTGCCCGTGAGACTGCACAGCTTTTGGAGCAGCAGAAACGCCTTTCTGTGCGTGACCTTGCTAGCAAATTTGAGAAGGGTCTGGCTGCCGCTGCTAAGTTGTCTGAAGAAGTAAGATTGATAAATTTTTTTGTAGTTGTTTGTGTTTGCTTCTGGAAACTTGATTTGGTATGCTACTTTGATTGTTTTGTTGAAAATTCTGGTTTAGGTTCTTTTGTTTATTGGGATATACACAAATTGATTGGTGATATAGATAAACTATAAGAACAGACGCCAAACTGTGCTTTTAACTTAGTCATTTGTGTATTGTAGGCTAGACTCAGGGAGGCAGCTTCACTGGAGAAACATGTTCTTTTGAAGAAGCTTAGAGATGCTCTAGAATCATTAAGAGGACGTGTGGCTGGTAGAAACAAAGATGATGTCGAGGAAGCTATTATTATGGTAGCTCTTTCTTGATTGCTCTCTCGAATTTTAATCATTCTAAAAGTGTTTTAGATGTGACTTGATGACAGGGTTTCTGTTGCCATATTATGACAGAATTTCATTTTTATGCTAGGATGTAAAGTGTTAGATTAATTTTTGGGACCGATTTGATTTTGCCTAGGTTAGGTTGGAGGTTTCGTAGTTGACCTCTACGAATTCAGTTGTCAGGTTGAGGAACATGCTTTTGTAAATGTTTTTCATTGTTATTCACTTCCATGAGAATGAAGCGCAACGATTTTAGACCCGACAACCATTTGGTTAATTTATGATTTATGATGGTTCCATAAGTCTATCACAAAACTGAGATTTTATTAGGAACTTTACTTTAGATCGCTATTATCTTCTACGAGGAAAATACAAAGGCTCTCTGTTTAGTATATTTTCTTTCATTTCACAGTTGTACGTTGTAGAATGTTTCTAACTGCTAGCATTTGTTTGATTTGCTGCTCATCTGCTTTTACCTATGCTATCTTTCAAGTGAAAAAGTAACCATTCCCAACTTAAATGTTTCTTTTTTAAAATTACAGGTAGAAGCATTAGCTGTTCAGCTCACTCAAAGGGAAGGAGAGCTCATTCAAGAAAAAACAGAAGTGAAGAAGTTAGCAAATTTTCTTAAGCAGGTAATGCAATTAACAAGTCCCTAACTGTCATCTTCTCCCTTTTTTTATCTTTCTTTCTCCTTTTTTTGACATATTTATGAAGTAAAAATAGGCTTTACATTTTTTGTAATCTTGGTCAAGTTTATACAGAGTTTGGCAACTGACTACTGCATGTTGTTTATCAACCTATGAACTTTCAGGAGATCAATTAACCGTTAACTTTTTCATCTTGGTTCCTTTAGTTTTCTACTTTTCTTATGTAGTTATTCTTATGTTCATTTATCTCTTCCCTATCTTCATACCGGATCAAATAGGAACACATAAATCCCAATAGCTTTTACACTCTGTACTGATTTCTCCTTTAGTATATATACATAAGTTGTAGTCAGTATCCGCTGTTCTGTGTTGATCATTTATATCCCTTTTAGGCCTCAGAACATGCCAAGAAACTAGTTGATGAGGAGCGGGCCTTTGCTCGTGCTGAGATTGAGAGTGCCAGAGCAGCTGTGCAGAGGGTTGAAGAGGCTCTTCAAGAACATGAACGAACGTCTCAAGCTTCCGGGAAGCAGGTTAATGTTCTTCTTTTTTTGCTTTAAAGTGAATGTTATTAATTACTGTTCTCTGTTCTTGTTTCTTACAACATATTGGTAGTTGTAAGAAATTTAGATACAAATTGGAGCCTTGTGCCTTGTAATTTTTGTTGTGGGTTATAATTGCTTCCCATTTTTCTGTTGTTGTTTATTGGATTAGCCATTGACTGTTATCTCCTGTAGTGTGGCCATTAAAAGCATGAATTCTGGAATGGTCGTGGCGGCTGCATATCCTTTTTCATGTTCTCCTTTATGGGTCTCATCTTTGGAATTGTATGAAGCTTGTTTCATATCTCCTTGACAAATTATTTGGTGTGGCTATTAGGACTTGGAAGAATTGATGAAGGAGGTTCAAGAGGCGAGAAGGATCAAAATGCTGCACCAACCAAGCAAGGTATTTATTGGTGATTTTAGTTCAAGTTTCCTCCACTGAATTATGATATTTAGTCCTTGAGTCAAAATTGATGCTTGTTCCTTGAACTTGAAAAGACCTTAGAGCTCTATCTCTCTATGTCTCCAGTGTAATTGTATTATGACTCCATTATGCTATTATGCTTAAATAGCCTTGTAGGGCATAATCTTTGTCCACTGTAGCCGAGGACAACATTATGTATTAGTATTGGCATGATGGTTAATATTTCTCGGGGTTGGAACAATTTGTTTTCTTCTAGAATTTTCAATTGACGTCTGATATTAGAACTTTATAATAGTATCTGAACACGAGTTTCTTTCAATTCTTTTATTGGTTAATTGATAAAATTTTGAAGGTGATGGATATGGAACATGAACTGCAAGCATTGAGGGTTCAACTTGTTGAGAAGTCTAAACGATCTCTTCAGCTTCAAAAAGAGGTATACTTATGGTTCCATTTGGGTGTGTAACGATTGGGTATATAGTCCATCCGGGACCTCTGTAGTTTTCAGATGCTATGCATATATCATTTATTGTTCTTCAGCTTCTTACTGATTTCTGCTCTGACCAAGGATAAGGTTATGGGTTGCAATGTTTTTGGTATTCTGCTCACCTTTGATAATTCTTACCTTTATCCTGAATTTTCCCACCGGTCTGATCTTCTGTAACTTGCTTCCGAAAACATTTTCACCTTAAAGTGAAAATTGAGACTCAATAGTGTGCGTCTTTGTGGAATTTGGTTGTAACTTGGCAGCTTCTCAGAATATCCAAGTTCTTAAGAATTTGGACTGTTCTTCAAAATGGAACTCTTGACTCTCGCACAAAGAAACTTCTTTTTGAGAAGTCATCTTGTAAAGAATATTTTCTCGACTATTGTTTCCATGTACAGCTTCTGACTAACTGCCTGGAATTTTCAATATTCTTTTGCTATGACTTGATGTAACGGCAATAAGAATGGTTCAGCTATATCCTTGATTGCCACTATCATGAACTATTAGATTTTCTTTTTTATTTTTGATAACCTGTTATTGACTCCTTGCATGTTCTACTTTTCATTTATCTCCTCCAGCTGGTGATGAGTAAGAGAAGGGACAACAATATTTCCCAATTTTATGAATTTGATGGATCTGAAGCTTTAGGTTCTTATTTGCGGGTCAAGCCTAGCTGTGATAATGCTCCAGAACTTTCTAAGTGTTCGATCCAATGGTACCGTGTGTCATTTGAAGGCGGCAAGAAGGAGCTTATATCAGGTAGTGGCAAGGAGGAGCTAAGTCAGCAAATTCGATTTCTGTCCATTCCTTTCTCGATTTGATGGGGTTTTGGGGGTGGTAGTGTAGGGAATACAAGAAAGTTTCTGTTGTTGATGGATTTAAAGGTCAGTTGACAACAGAATAATCTGTTGTTGATGGATTCTGAGATTGCAATTGACAACTGAATATCATTTGTGAATGATTATTAGATTCATCTATTAGAAGACGGTATTGTCATCTCATGTGATGCTGGACACGATTGATCGTGAGCTGCTTCTGATGAGATCTTTTATGGATAACAACATTAACCTACGACTAATTGGCATCTATTGATACAGGAGCTACAAAATCAGTTTATGCTCCAGAGCCTTTTGATGTTGGTCGAGTCTTGCAAGCTGAAATTGTATATAATGATCAGCATATCACATTGTCTACAACTGGTGCCATTGATCCCGGTATTCTCTTCTACTACTTTTCTGGTTTAATTTGGTGTGCTAATGCTGGTTTCATGACAACAAATTTTCTCAAAATTTTCATTTCAAGATTGTCCTTTTGCAAGTACACGAGTCTTTCATGTTTATTATACATAATATATAGAATTCAAATCTAACCTAATTCTTTGCTTAGCTGCTGGTCTGGGTAGCTATGTAGAGGCACTTGTTCGAAAACATGACGTTGAATTTAATGTAAGTGTTCCTTGAACTATTTAAGCATTTCCCAAATTAGTTAATCATACATTAGGTTGATTTACTAGAGAGTTGTTCATTTTCAAACTATTCTAGTATTACACGTGTGCCTAATCGTGGTGGTCACTCACTCTCTCTAGTTTGTCTACGTGCTAGATGAACCAAGAGGGAATAGGTTCTGCTTAGGCAAATCATTGATGCTGTTTATATTTTTCTCAATTTCCATCTATATTAGTTATAGTAGTTTTTGTTTGAGTTGAAATATTTATTAGCTATGTTTTCTAATATAGATATACCCTGATTTTTGTACTTGATTTTAACTATATTTTTCTTAGGTGGTTATTACCCAAATGAGTGGTGCCGACCATGTATCCGAATCTATTCATGTGCTTCATGTGGGGAAGATGAGAATGAAGCTTTGTAAAGGAAGGTCTACAGTCACTAAGGAATACTACTCCACTTCAATGCGGGTATATCAGATTGGGAAACTTTCCTCTTTACAAAGGATGGTTTGATGTTGGATTAACATTTTTAGCAACCATGTTTGACACTGTTATCTCATGCTTTAGTTGTGTGGAGTTAGAGGTGGTGGCAATGCTGCTGCTCAGGCATTGTTCTGGCAAGCAAAGAAAGGTGTTTCCTTTATCTTAGCCTTTGAATCTGAGAGAGACAGAAATGCAGCTATTATGCTCGCAAGGAGGTTTGCTTTTGACTGCAATGTAAGCACTCCTCTCACAATCTTCTTCAGACTTGTCCATATTTGATAAATCTGTTTATGTATGCTTTTCTTCAACTATTTTTTATTATTCTCAATTGATAAAAACTTCAATTGCTCTGATTTTTGTCTCTCAAAAGTCAAAATACACTTAATTATGATTTTGTCCACAGCATTTTTTCATGTCTGATAATATTTGCTGGACATGTGCATTTTTTTCCTTATCCTACGTTCGAATATATAACCATTGAAGACTTACTTTATGTTTGCAAATTCTTGCAATACCAGATCGTACTAGCTGGGCCAGATGACAGGGAACCTTTAGAAAGTTAAGGAACCTCCATGCAAATCCACTCACTAATTGTAATTATATAGAGTTCTTACTTGTAATATACGTTTGTGGGGCTAGGATTTGGCTTTTACAGTATGATTTTTCTCCGGCTTTCTGAAATTTTCTGTCCAGAGCCAAGGCATGTTTTTGTTTGCCTTTTGAATGCTAGATAGTCTAGTATGCTGCTAGTGACAGATTTTCGGATTGATTTCAGCTATTCTTTGAATTTGTTGAACATAACTTAAGACGGTGAGTGAGCTTATTTATGAAGACAAATATGTGATTGATTTCTATAAGGGAGTATATACTTGATCGATTGATGGCTGCTTAGTTATTTTATCCGAACCATTTTGTTATTTGTATAAAACAACTGTATGTTGTATATGAAAATAGTAGAAGATGATTCTTACATAAAATCTACGTACTGGAAGAACCAAGTGTAGTGTATAACTTTATATACAACTTCAGAACTTTCTTCCAACCTAAACAAACACCTTCAACTTTGATGTTTGAACGTAGCACCATCGTCATCATACCTGGAAAATATCAACATTCACAATAGTCTTGAGTAATAGTAAGACAGATGACAAAAAGCATGGGACGGGATTGGACGGGACGGGACGGGAATCCAATGCTGAAGCCAGAAAAAGAAGGCCATTCAACATGCACCATAATTCATGTCAAAGGGTAGATTAGATTTAGATATCAAATGAAAGCCTAGGCTTAGCTAAGCCTTAGGACGTGGACCTACACCGAAAACAGAGCTCTTTCGCTCTTTCCATTGTCGTGAATGCAAATCAAAGCCTCACTTGTCTCCTACCATAACGACAAACTCCTCTCTCAACATTCTACACTCACACAAGCCGCGCGTCGAATCACCTCTGGCAAATCTGGCCCTCTGCTCCACTCCGCTCCCACCGTATCGTATACCAATACCAGCCCTTCTCTCATCCCCCTCCTACTCCTCCCACTCCTCCTCAACAAATCGTCTATGCACCCGTTCACTTGTACTACAACCACCTTTTCTTCCGACGCCACGCAGCTGAACCTCACCGTACTGTCCACCCTCACTTGCGGCGGCAACGGCGGACTCTTTATTCTACTCCACTCTCCGAACACACCACCCCCGTTCTGTCTACGCCCGTCGAACCTCCAGAACGACATCTCCACTGCATGGCTGGCTAGTACATACACGAACCCAGATGCCGTCGCGCACGCCGCCACCGCGCAACCTCCGCCGGGCACCGTTCGGCTCCTCAGCCAAGCACGCGTCTTCACGTCGTACAGGTCCATTGTGCTCGCGTACTCTGTTCCTGTCGCTGCTGCCCTCGGGACTTCGCTGTCCAAGGTGCCTCCGATTTTGAGTCCTCCGATCACGTAGAACACGCCATCGACGGCTGCTCCGATGCACCCGAATCTCCTCCTCGGAGCGTGCGCTACCACGCTCCAAGTGTCTCTTTCCGGGTCGTACTCTTCCACCAGCGCCGCAGGAGCCCGCGAGCCGCCGCCCCCGGCGACATAAATTTTAGATGATACCACGGCGCAAGCAAACTTCTTTCGCGGGAAGTTCATTGAAGATCGTAGAGTAAGTGAATGGGTCCACGTGTCATAGCATAAGACTCCGTGACGCTCGACGATATAGATTCTGGGTCCGATCGAAGACAAGCGAGCGTGACTAAGGTTGTCGATTAACGAAGGTGCTTGTAATGTAATAAAGGTGGAAACTTTCCAATCTGCGAGGATGTTGGAATCATCATGGGTGGTGGAGTGGTCATTGTGTTTGAAGTTAAGGGAGGCGGTGAAGAGGACGGAGTCGGAGGAGGAGAGGGCGAACAGGGTGGAGGAGTGGAAGTGGCGGATGCGGCGGAGGGAGAGGAAGGGGGATGAGTGGACAATGTGGGACCATCGGCGGCAGACGAGGGAGAGGGAGGGGAGGGAGGAGGAGGGGACGCGGGAGAGGCATTCTAAGAGGAGGTCATCTGGGAGGGCTGAGAGAGTGGTGGGGGTTGTGGTGGTGGGGCTGTGGAGAGGAATGGGGGTGAGGGCATTGGTGGTGTCTTGTGAGTTGGGAAGGCAGGACTTGACCAGCCACGAGAAGTGGCGAGAGTTGCAGCTTTCGGACATTGAACGAGAGAGTAGGATAAGAAACAGAGTGAGAGTGGCTAATAAGTTTGTCTATTCTAAAGACCAATCAATGAAGTAGCCAAGTAGGACTTAACTTCCTCTTTAATTAACAGCAACATCTGAAAGGGCTGAAAAGTAAATTTCCCCCAAGAAAATTCAACTTTTAAGCTCTACATAATAACACTCAAGGCAAATGTTCATCCCCCGTGAAACGAGGATCCATCGTCTATAAAAGACGATATCTTAACAGTAACATGATCCTGAGTGACTTATGGCTTCCCTAAGAAAACTAGTGGCGGTAAAACAACGGAGACGCCAGCCCTGTCACGATGATTTGTCCGCAAGGCTTTTGGCAGGGGAGTGAAGAGCTACAGATCCCCTGTCTACACTTAAAAACTTCTTGTGCACTGTCCTGAGCTTACTATCTGCTGCTGTAGAATGGGATTTCACCAATAACTTCGCACATTCTCTGTCACATTGCACAGACAACTCAATTAGTACGGTAACGATAAAGTATGAGACAGAAACAACTTACACACAGCCTTGTGAACCAAATAAATGTACATCAGTGCATCTTCACTGTAGCCCGTGTGGTGCTTTAGAGTTTCAGTCCAGAATGGCCGCTTGTCAAGGGTATTTCGAGCAGCATATACAGCTGAAGCAGCTATCAGCGAGGGACAATACAAAATGACAATCGGATATTGAATCAGACCAAGTTCGGCCAGGAAAAATGTCATGGTCTCCAACTGTATCATTCATTGTCAAACTGATTAATGTGGGTGCATCTCAAACAAGGTTAGGTTCGACAAAACGTAAGATTAAATTCGATTTGATTAGATTCAGGTTCATATTTGATAATCTGGACCTATTTTTTTATTAAATTGGATCAAACTAAAATAAATAAATTCAGATTTGGAATTAAACTTAGACCTCAAAAGGCGGCTTAGATCGGACTGACCCTGCCAATTTCCATCGGTACACAAGAGGTTGGAATATAAAAGGAAATGTATTAAAACTTTAAAGGCTATGAGCTTACCTCCCTGTCAAATGGAACAGAGGCTTTAACGTATCTGACTAGAAAAACATATGGTGTAGGGACTGTCAGTTACCAATCCAACTTCTCCAAGATAGCCTCCTCCATTGCCAGAACCTGTTCTTTGATATAGGCACTCTCTGATATGTGAACGAAGTCGTTAACCTGCAAATTTTAACTCAAGATTTATTACGAAAATGACAAATTTCATGACAGTTGCAGAAAATTTGAAGATATTGACCTCTGGTGCCCATATCTCTTCATACTTGCAAGCTATAAGCATTGCGCTGATTCCAACCAATTGAAGTTCCCTCCTCGGTACAACCTTAACCGCCAGATATCGGTCAAGGATATTGACACTAAGATAAATTGTTTCTGGCATCAATTCAAATTTTCGATGAACTTCAATAGCCAGTCCACAAGGATAGCTCTCATCTTGGCATTGATTTCTGGCTGCAACTGCATATAGTCATGTAGCCTACCATCAACCTGCATTGAGTTATCCGTATGTTAATGCCTTTGATGAGAAAGACAAACAGAGAAAACCAAGATTAAAAGACTTCATTACTTCTGTGAGTTTGTAGAACTTGTAGATATCATCAACATACTCAACAACTGCCAAATCATTATCAGCATCTTCTGCATCAATGTTGAGTAGTAAATCCTCCTCCTTGAGTTTATTGCTAAGACCACACACAGCCTAACACAGTCAACAAAAGTAAGAAAGTAAGAACATACATGAGAAAAATAAGTGTCTTGTAACTATCTGAATTACCTTGCTCCGAGCAGTGAGGATTGGCGTGAGGGTCTTCATTTCCTTCCTTGAAGTTCTTGCCCTAGATGTTCTTCTGCTAACTGATTGACATTCTTCACTTCCGTTAGACCTTATCTCAATCGCTTCCTCAGGCTTACACTTCTGAAAGAAATTCCTAATGGCAGGTGCTGCAGCCTTTGGTGGAACTGGGCCCCTTCTCCCTCCAGCCAAATTACCAATAACTTCATTATCTACAGAAATTGCCATTGGTTTCTGCGAAATTGATGGGTAAGTACATCACATAAGTCAGTTTCTGAAATCTAAAACTTTGTTTAGAAAATGCTAGAAGACCTCGTTAAATGCTTACCTTCCCTTGCACCGCATGATCTATCACTAAATTACCAATGTCTTGAAGTACTCTTCTGTTCCTTCCATCTTCAGCTACCAAGTTCTTCTGCTTAACTTCCTCTGGAAAGCAGAAACTAAGAAAAATGAACAACACTTCTCTTCCAGAAAGAAAACTTTCCGATAGGGACTGCCTCAAGGAAACATGGAAGTTATAAAGAAGCAAAGTTTAACCCTAGCATAAGGAAAGATAGGCTTAGAAAGCTCGGAAGGGACAGAACAAAGAGTGATGAAGGACAAAAACCGAACCAGTTAAAGATTGGACAAGACCAAAGGATCACATCTACTCAAGATCAAGCGGAATGTTTTCAACGAGAAGACTAAATCTTCAGAATTTTTAAATGCAGAAACCAAGGTAACCAACAGCATTTCACGTCAAACAAGAACATTAAAAAAAAAAAAGAAACTAACACTTCTAGGATACAGAAGATGACCGGAATAAAGCTCATTTATTTGATTAGGAATCCTTAAAAGAAATATTTGAACAACTACTGCAATTATAGTACACAAAAGATACACAAACCCCAAAGAAACAATTAAGCATAACATTAATCCATAACAAATCCAAATATGTGTATTCTATAATACAGCAAGCAAACAAAAAACACAAGGAAGACCAAGAAAAGAACCGCCCTGAAAGTGAAGAACCAATGGTACCTCTAGGTTGTTGGTAAGGAACGACAGCTCTGGAATCCATTTCATGATGTTCTTTTTCTTCGTCTTCCTCGGTATCTTCTGGTCCTTGGCTCTGACCAAAGACTCGCGCAAAGTGATGACAAAAACTCTTGGAGAAGACTACTACGCGTCTCTCCTCCTTCTAACTCTACGGTCGCCACCTTTTGTCTCTCTAAATCCCTCTATGCAAAATTGCAAATTCTTTGTTTGGTTTCTTCGCGTTGGCTGCAAAATCGATTTGCGTTTACGTGAGACTGGGAAAAAAACAAAAAAAAGTGTGAGATGAGCTTTAAGTCCAAATTTAAAGTGACCCGGGCCTCTAACGGTCTGATTTTTTTATTATGTTTTGAATGATATTTTCCCATTTATTTCGTGTTTTTGATTCAGTAGCCGTTAATGCAATTGGGATTGGCCGTTGGGTCGAGCAGGGTGGAGGATCCACTTTTCGTTTCCCTTTATTATTTGAAACACTTCACGAGCCATGTCATAGAAAAATTGAAAACTAATTGTTTTCTTTTCCCGCTTCAGTTCATTAAAGTTTTAGACTACCAGGAGTAGAGAGTAGAAATTAGCAATGGCGCCTCCGGGGCATAGCTCAATTGGCAAAGGTTTGGGTGGTGTGGTGCCTGCCATGCTGGCAACCTGTAGGGTGGAGGTTCGAATCTTGGAGGCAACCTTTAAGATTTGGGCCCCTTGTATGGTGAGATCAGTGGGTAAGCCCAAGTCCCTGGTCAGTTGAGGCACAT
>JAOTAY010000008.1:6062003-6080260 GCA_025629805.1 Erythroxylum baracoense | reverse complement strand
CCCGCGATTTACATCCTCTACCAATCCCGAGGGCACGGGAGGTGGGGGCTCCTAATGTTGGAGTTCAACATTTTTTTAGAAATTAGCAATGGCAATACTAGTCCAGCCTGACCTATTTTTAGCTTGAATTGGGTGAGCTATGGGTTGATCATGGACCGGCCTGTGGCTCTCCCAAATTTTCAAAATGATATCATTTGAAATTTTTTTAAATAAATTGCGGGTTGGCACAGCCCGGCCTGCCTCCACGAGCCGATCAGCCAATCGGCAAGCCAGGCCGAGGGCAGCCCAGACTTGACCCGATCTATTAACATGCTTACTAGAAATATTGGGATTGATATTAAAGCTATCGCATTTAATTTTGCATAAACCATTTGGCAATTATAGGCATTTAGTAGAATGATCAAATAAATAATTAATCCTAATGTGCAAATATTCTTATCTTTGAAAACAAATAGTATTGTCAACTAGTAAGTTTAATGGTATTTTAATACTTTTCTCATTTAAAACACCAAGTGTTTGAGGTTATTACAAATACAAATTATAAATTTTAGTTAGAGACTGAGATAAGTTTATTGCATAGAAGATGAAGCAAGATGAGTGCTCATAACAACAAAAATACTATATAGCCTTTTTGATGAAGGACATATTTTTCTTGTGTAATCTTCACACTTTTGAGAATTATCACAACTTTACTTATTATTAGAAAATCACGAGTGAAAAATTAAAAGAAATTTAAGAAAGATGAAGAGTGAAAGGGCAGTAGGACCTGATAAGTTACTTATAAAGGTGTGAAAGAGTTTAGGAGATGAGAGTCTTACCTGGTTAACCAAGTTTTTAATGTGATCCACAATTATGCCAAAATGCAGAATGGGTGGAGAACAAATGATACATTCAAAACTATAACAATCATAGAGATATTAAACTACTCGGACATATTATGAAGTTATAGGAGAGGGTAATTAAGAAAAGAGTGAGAAAATGTGTAAATATTTCAGAGAACCAATTTGGTTTTATGTCAGAGACATCCACAACATAATGTTTACACCTCCTAGGATGATTAATGGGATATTATAAAGACTGATAGAGGGACTTACATTGTTTTCATTAACTTATAAAAGGCTAATAATAGGATACTTAGGAAAATAATATAAAGGTGTTCAAAAGTCAAGGGAGTTCTTATGACCTATATAAGAATTATTAGGAGTATGTATTAAGGCATAAGACTATAATAATGACGACATGAAGACATACAAAATATTTTTTTATCAATATTAGACTAAATCAATGATTCTCATTGAGCGTCCTTTTATTTACAATAGTTATGGGTAAACTCACCAAAGAAATCTAAGGTGAGATGTCACGGTGTTTGTTGTTTGCTGTCGACATTGTTTTAATAGATGAGACAAAGGAGAATATTAATGTTAAGCTACAACTTAAAGGGATATGTTCAAGTTAAAGGATTTTAAGTTGAGTAGAACTAGGACCGAGTACTTAAAGAGTGTAACTTTTCAAGTCATAAAGTTGTACCCAGCGTGGAAATAAATATTGGTTCAAAAGTTGTTAAGTTAATGGAGACAAAAGTTAGGTGGTTCACATATGTTAAAAGAAAACATCTTGATGTTCAAATGAGAAGATTGTATTTTGAAAATTTAAGAGAAGAAGAGAAAAATCTAAGAAGAACCACGGGGAGATTACCAAACATGATATTACACTACTAGAGCTTACTGAAAACTTGACCCTTAATAAGAGACTTTGGCAAACTGGAATAAGGGTAGAGGATCTTACATAAAAAGGACAATTTCTTTTACCAGGCCATTTGAAAATTTTCTTTCATTTTTCTTTGTTTCTTATATCATGTCATTACCTTGGAATACTTTTGTTAGTAATATTTGCTCTTTAGTTTAGTTTTTTGATCCGTTTATTTATTAAATCACTTTAATATTAATATAAATTTTATATTAATTTAAATCTTTACCTATTTATGTGTTTGGTTATTTTTTTACTGTTTAAATTGTTTTCAATATTTTCTCTTTTTGTGGGTCTATCAAAAAGTGTCTTTCTAATAATTGAAGGTAAGACTATATACTACTGAAATTTCTCAAACCCTACATCTCAACGGAATTTTTACTGGAACATTGTTATTGAAGTAATATTTTTATAGTGTCAATTTTTATTTAATATTTGAATGGTGCATAATCTAAAATATTAGTAAGTGTTCAAAGAAAATTTGATTTTTAATTTTTTTAAATCGAAGTTCTATTTATAAAAAATGTTAGAGGATATTATTAATTTTGACTTGCTTAATCGTATATCATAATAAGATAAGAAATTTCAAGTCAAGAATTGGCAGCAAATATCTTTTATAGATCGAGTGGATCGAACACTGTACCTCGATACATGCAAAGCGAGCGCTCTACCATTTACTATACCCCCGTACATTATAGCAGCCTTGCCAATTTTGTTTTATAGAACGTAGTTTTACAATTGTGTTCCTCTACCTACCATCGAAAATGCTGAAATAAGCTTCGGAGTAGCGAAAATTTACAGACAAAAACCTCAAATTTCTCCCTCAAATAGTGAAAACCTTTAAAGTTCGTACTTCTCGATCTGACGTTGCTTTCTGACGAAGATAATGGATTTCCAAGTGGTGATCCTTGCAGGTGGCAATTCGAAGAAACTTGTACCTCTCGTCTCTAAGGTTGTTTCTGTTTCCACCATGAAAACCCTAAACCACTAGCCTCCATTTTCTTTCAAGCCACATCTGTTCTTTCACGAAGGCACTTTCTTCCTCAAAACCCCCAATTTGGGTCCCTCTTTATCTTTTTTTTAATAATTTAAATATTTTTTCTTCTTTGTTCTGAAAAAGTGCAGGAGGTGCCCAAAGCATTACTTCCCGTAGCTAACCGTCCTGTTCTCTCCTACGTTTTGGAGCAGCTGGAGTTTAGTAACCTTAAGAACCTTATTGTGGTAAGCTCTCGTTTAAATCTGTTTTTTCTTTTTGTGGTCTCTGGTATTGGGGTTTAGGGTTTTAGTTCTTTCTTTTAATTCTGTACCTTTTCTTGAAGATAGGTGGTTGAAGGAGAAGATGCAGCTCTTGGAGTTGGTGCATGGATATCAGGGGCTTATGTTGATCGTCTACATGTAGAAGTAATGTCTTGCCTCTGATTTTCTTGTAATCCACCATTTGCATGCTTTGTAATTGCTAAATTTTGGTGATTGATTTTATTAAATATAATCCTCTCTACAGTATGTTGGAACTACCAACTTGGGAGAATGGGAAAGTGGAAATAACTGAAATGTAATAGTTGCAGATTGTTTCCATTAGTGCATTTCAATCATAAAAGAACGTGGCAATGAAATAATGAAAAATTATGCTCAAAAGGATAGGACTTCCTGGATCAGTTGTTCTCGTGTCCTGGATTTTGACATTGCAGGTTAAATTTTAAATTTGCTGCTTTCCTTTGTAGAGCTACTTTAATTTTTTTGTCTCAACAATGCCACTAATTGATTGATCTTCTCATTGTGGTTGAGGAGTTCGTTAAATTTTTATAATCATTGTGCTCCTGTATAATCTTAGACACAGTTGTGCATTGTTTATATTCATCAATTTTCAAGCATAACAAGAATATGGCGTTGGTGATGTAAGAATAATGAACTGCTATTTGTCTTTTACTGGTTAAATATGGGCACAAGGACATGAATACCAGGACCAATTGGTTTTGGGTGTGACATGTTTGTGAAATTCTAAATTTGCTGTTGTTCTGTGTTGAGCGGCTTTAATTAATTTGTATCATCAATACCATTTGTCAATGCTCTTCTCATTGTTCTCAAGAATGAGGTCTGAGTTTCAATATTTTAATCATAGTGCATTTGTAGGTCTGAAACCTTGGACCGTGCTCACTCATAGAATCATAACTAGGACTATCATATGAAATTCTTCTATATTGATACCATTCTCAATCCTAGGTAGTTTATAGGTTTTTGACCAAAACTTTGAAGTTATATATTCAAATTATAGGTTGCTGCTGTTCCAGAGGATGTTGGAACTGCTGGTGCTCTTCGGGCCATTTCACATCACTTGACTGCTAATGACATCTTGGTTGGTATTTAGATTCGACTACATTTTCTGCCTAGGTTTTACCTATTTACAACCATTGGCATTTCATCTTCCTGCAGGTTGTGAGTGGTGATATTGTTTCTGACGTTCCTCCTGGTGCATTGGCTGCTACTCATAGACGGCATGATGCTGTGGTGACTACAATGCTTTGCTCTGCTCCTGTCAGTGGACCTGTAGACTCAGGATCCTCCAGTGGCAAAGAAAAAGCCAAGAAACCAAGACGATATGATATCATTGGTTTGGACCCATCTAAGCAGTTTTTGCTGTACATAGCAACAGGTCAGACAATATAATTGTAAGTTATTCTTGGTTGTACTGTGTCAGTTCATTAGGCAGTGTCTTTTAAACTTTTTCAGGAGCAGAAGTTGAAAAAGATATTCAAATTCAGAAGAGTATTTTACGTGCCGTTGGCCAGGTAATGGAAGAACATTTTGTCAACTTCTGATGTTTTCTAAAAACTGATTGAGTAATGGAAATTTGATGAGCCATAATCATGGCATGTTAATAGCATTATGATTTTTTTTCCAGATACTTTATTCCCATCTTTTATTTGGCTATTGTTTTACCCGTGCATGGGTAAAATGTTCCTTTTATGCTTTTCAATTTGCATGTTGTGAAATGTCTCAAATTACGCCCTTAGGTTCTCAACAAAAATTCTGATCACCTGCCTATTTGCACTTGTGTTGAAATTGAAGTACCATGCTAACATAACATGTCTGTTGGGAAAATTTCTTTTCTTACCTTAGGTTTTTCCTCTTTACTCTGGTAATATGCTTCACCATTTTCTTTGTTGAGACAAAATATAGATCAATAAATAATGTTGAGAGGATATAACTTCGTGTTGATATTGGGAACAAATTTGAAGAATTTCGTTCTTTCTATAATATTTTTTACTTCCTTTATTAGATGGAGATACGAGCTGATCTTATGGATGCCCATGTGTATGCATTCAAGAGGTTAGAGTATCCTCTCTTCCCAATATGTTGATACGCAAGTGCTCATTAGATTTTTTGCATTTGTAATTGACCTGACCTCCAAGTTGTAATTCACACGAGTCATCCTTAATCTTCTCACCACGTTTCTTTCAGGTCCGTTCTGCTAGAAGTACTCAACGAAAAGGAGAAGTTTCAAAGTCTTAAGCATGATGTACTGCCTTATCTTATACGGAGCCAGTTGGTGAGGCCAATTAAGATGCTTTGTGTTCTTTTATGAGTATAGTGTTATGCTAAAGCAAACCTAGTAAAAATCTGGCTAATGAATGATAGAGATCAGAGGTATCCTTGAGTGTTATGCCAAAAGCTGAAGAAAATGGGAATGAGAAGGTTAATTTGAAGAATAACCATGCGATGATATCTCAAATCATGGCTCATGGATCGGCTCCAAGCTTTCACGAACTTTTTGCATTGAATCACAATGGTTCTATATCTGTTCGAAGAACCCATAAATGCTGTGCTTATATTGCCAGCAACAGCAAATACTGTGCACGCTTGGAATCTATTCAATCATTCTGTGACATAAATCGAGATGTAAGTCAATACGTTCGAGTATTCACTTTTGCTATTTTACAGCCATGTTTGGCACGTATTGTTTCAATTGGAAATGTTTAAAAATGCAGGTCATAGGTGAGGCTAATCATTTGTCAGGGTATTCTTTCTCTGCTCATAACAATATAATTCATCCCTCAGCGCAGCTTGGATCAAAAACTACCGTGAGTCTTATACTTCACAAGATGAACTTGTTTATAAAATCACTAAATCTAGATTTAGCAACATCAGACAACATCTTTGATTTATAAGTCTGTTGATACAATTGGCATTGGAAAGTTGGAATCATTTTATGATCCCCAACCTCCAGATATATATCTCTCAGAGTAAGTTTATGTTGTAGGTAGGACCTCATTGTATGCTTGGGGAAGGCTCACACATGGGTGACAAGTGTAGTGTAAAGCGATCTGTTATTGGCCCACACTGCCGGATAGGTTCGAATGTCAAGGTATGGTTCTTTGTTATGATGAATGCCATGAGGAAACTCATGATTCTATCATTTAAAAATTATTGCAACTGCCTTGACCACAGTCGGCTTTGGCTTCTATTCTGAACTTTGAAATGATTGATCTTTCCTATTCGTGACTGCAGATTGTTAATTCAGTTGTGATGAATCACGTTACCATCGGAGATGGTTGTTCAATCCAAGGTTCTGTGATATGCAGTAATGTAAAGCTCCAAGAGCGGGTTGTATTAAGAGATTGCCAGGTAAGTTTTCTCGTGATCTCTCAACATCACTTCACTCATACTGCCGCAAGATATTTACATTTTGTTTTGTATTGGCTTACTCAGGTGGGAGCAGGCTATGTGGTTACAGCTGGTGGTGAATATAAGGGAGAGTCTTTGGCTAGAAAATAAAGTTTTAAGTAAATATGACGAGGAGTTTTTTGCTGTCTGTCTGCTACATCCCAGATTTTGAGTAACATTTTTGATAAATGGCAGCGATTGAGTTAATATTCTATACCTTTGGAAAGGATTAGGAGGCATAGTCCGTGTGTTGTTTGAGTGATACAATGCAGTTTGTATATGGATTGCCAGTTACAGTGTTTATTTTTCTTGACACTTTTCCTTTCTGTTTTTGTAGCTGTACTGCAGATGTTGAATTGAATCGTCCAAAGCCATCAATTTTGTTCTGCATTTACAAAGTGTTCAATACTTTAGTAGTTGATGAATGAGAAGCATTTTTTACGATCCTCAAGTAGTTTTCCTTGTCTCGACCTCTAAAGTTTAGTTTGCCTCGAGTTGGAAACGAATACCTTGAGGTTGAACGAATGTATGCTTCTTCCAAACCGGAGTTAATAGAATGTCAAGATGGGCTCTCTACAGGGGAATGTTCTTCAGACTTGAATAAATGAATTAAACAAAGTCACTTGAATTTAATATCGTGAGAACAAAATCAAAAGTGATATGTAAATAAAGGTTTTACAAGAATTTGAACTTTGACTAATCAAAAGTGATCAAAGGAGGAGTTAGTAGCGGTTCCTTATAAGCATATGTTATAAGTTATGTTCAGACTTCAGAGACCCATATTTGCTTAGGAATGTTTTACGTTTGAAGCTTTGTTGCCGCCATGCCAGGGTCACCACTCCCTGTAACTCTGCCCTATCTATCACTCGTTTAATGGCCTTCTAAACTTGGAACTCTATCGATCTATTTCCTAATCATCTCTATATTTTAAGTACCCTTCAACTTGTTTCTGGCGAAACAAGACCATCGTTAATCACATACAATATAGCCAATACCTAATTGGTCATGTCCAGAAAGCAAGCTGTCATGGTCACTATCCATTAATTGTTTGTGAATATAATGGCAAAAGATAAATCAATTCTAAGTACGTGATTGCTTGCGTACTTGTGAGGTATAATCCATCGTTTTTGGTTGCAGCTATGGAACGCCGGAACTGGACGGAGGCAAGTGATGGATCATGTTTTTGTTACCCTTGTTTTATTGTCATTGTCCTTACGTTTTGTTTCATTTCACACTAATACCTCCTCTGATCGTTATATATTTTGTGACAGGCAGGTAGTTCCCAACCAAATTATCTAAGAAATCATAGCTTAGCTATACCACCTATTAATTAACTTACTGCATGTGTATGGTGATTCTTTGAGCTTGTTTTGGTTAATATGCGTTGATGACCAAGGGGGATATTAACCAAAACAAGGTTCAAGTTTTGTATCTCCTGCATACATCTTAGAATTTAAGGAAGATTCTGAAATGTGGCAATTGGTTTGGTGATTACAGAATGGTGCATGGATGTCAGTTCCTCAGTTTGGAGGGTGGGACTCCAAGTCCAATGATGATACTAATTATTCTGTGCTGTTCTCGCAAGCTCGTGCCAAAAGGAAAGAGCACAAGTATGATCCTAGGCACGCCAGCCTTGGCAACGAAAGAGAGCTTATGAATGCAACCAACTACAATCATCACCATCATCGTCATCATCGTCACCATCAAGAAGATTCTGTTACAGTAAGTCTCCAGCTTCCCTCTCTTTCCTTGTTTGCTTGCCCATCTTGGTTTTCGTTGCACTGTTCATATACGTAGTTGTGGCAATCCAACCCTGCGGTGTATGACTCAATATATACCTGTAGACTGTAGTGATCCACATCCCCTTGGTCATCGCATGTGGATTATTACAGGGATTGAGCACCGTAAACTGGCTTTTAAGTTTTAAGGGAAAAAAAGAGAGAGAGAGGCAGAGGAAGGATAATTAGTTATACATGTTTCTTGCCGTATTGCAGCCCAGAAGGGGGTTCTTGACCTACATCAATTGCTGCATTAGACCCTCGTGGTGATTTTCTCACGAGAAGCCAGAACTCAGGGACTTGATCCTCTGTGCCACCATCCCTATGTTAATCTTGTGCTACTCTATCCTAGCTATCCATTCAGATGGTCGATTTGGGTTGACGAAACTCAAGCCAACTGTTTACCGGGTTATGTATTATATGTATGTTGCATATATTCAATCACTAGAGAGAGGTGTACACAAATTCTGCCTTGCAAATTCAGGGGCCATCCCTAAGTGTATACTATGCAAGGATTGTATTATTTCTCTGCTAATTATATATTTTTTCACTTGCATAATTAAATAAAAAAATTAACATACCCTAACGCATAAGGCTCTCCGCTTTAGAAAAGTCAAAAGATAGATCATTAATATATACAATCTTTTCTTCATAATTTTTACTAAGAAATTGTTTCCGTAATTTGTATAATTAAATAATAGTTTCAAATTAAAACATGACATGAGCTTTTATGAAAGTTATTAAAATAATTAAGGTAATATCTTTCCATTTTTTTTAATGCACAAATTTTAAATCGACTAGAAAAAATTTGACATCTATGAAATTTAATAAAGTAGGCATAGGAGGCCTAACAATTATTTATAATAAATTTATTCAACCTCCTCGTCACATGTCCAATAAGTAGTCAGCTCACACTAATAAAGGTGTCACCATTTTTACTAGACTATAGTTCACTTAATTAAATTATATATCGGTTAATTTTAAAAATGGTAATTAATAAATAGTTAATAAGAAATTTTTTTTATTGTTCTCCCCTTTAGAGAAATATAAATTGATTTAATCTTATTTGACAATCAGTTGATTGCATTATTTATTAACTGATTCTATCAATGATTAATTAGAAACAAATTATATAAATTGATTTGGTCAGCGGATAGCATCAATTGTTTATTTAAAGATGTTATTTCATAAGAATTTAGATATTAGATATTTAATTTCACAAAACGACGTAGCAGCAGGAAAGAGCAGATGAGACAACAACAGCAAAACGCAACTTCGGTCGAGAGGAGAGCGAAACGACGCAGTAATAGAAAGAACCAAAACGCAGCAGAGAAGAATGAAATGAAACACAAGGTGACCAAAACGCAAACGCGGCAGAGAAGGTCGGGCTAGAGGCTCTGGGCCGATTCGTATTAATTTCGCTTCTTTTATGTATCTTCTTCTTGAACCTGATTAGTTGGGAATTTATCTATCAAGCCCATTTTGATTAAACCGTAAACACATAACGAAACGATGCGTTTAACTTCTTCGTCGTCTTCGCAGCACTCGTTCTTCTCCTTTGTGATGCTTCCTTTTAGGTTTTAGTTTTGTTTTCTTCTGCAATCAGTACTACAACAATGCCGACCGCACCTGAACTTGGTTCTCTCTTCAATGGTGTGTTTTCTCTCTCCTTTATCCTTTTTCTTATTATACCTATCGTTGTGGTTGTTCTTTTATCCTTGTAACCGTTAATACTTCTGCTCTCAATCTGGGGCAGAGTATAGAAGCTTTGTTCATTCTTTTCTTGTGACAAATTAATCACAATTACAGCTGTTGATTGTTTTTCTCATTTGAGTTGGTTTATTTAGGTTTCGAAGAAGATGTAGTAGCTGTTAACGATGAAGATATTCAAGAAAAATCATCATTATCTTGCAGCTACAAATTGGTGCCTTGGTTAAACTGGAAAGAGTGGGAGAAAGTTAGGGATTCTCTCTTCTCAGATAGTCCTCACAAAATAGACTTTGCCCTTAAAAGAGTAAGACAGACAGCAATATAACACCATGCCATCTTTCTTTAATTCTTCCCTTTTCTTATTTCTCTTAAGATTTATTTTTTTTGGATATTTCCATTATTTTATCAGTTAAATATGCATTCATATTGCCAATCTTGTTTAAAGTGTATCCTCCTACAGATTTTTAGCATTTCTCTCTTCCAACAATTTCAATTTTCCATTTGCTTCTGCATTCAGATATCGACATGGCGGAGCAGAGGATGTCTACCCGTGGTGGTTGATGTGACAGCTTCCATCATTGAAATTCAGCACAAGGATCCTTTTTTTAGGTAAATTTCCCTTCACCGTCTCTTAAAGATGTTAAACGTTTATATTTAAATAATTGCATCTCAAAACTAGATAGGTAGATTGAACTGGAATCGCTACTTGTAACATGTTTGTAATTATGCACATTTGTTGATAAAAAGTAAATAAGGTTTAGGATAGTCAAAAGTTTCAGGGGTAACCTTGTAATGCCATTAGTCCTTGTATTTGATCCTTAAGCATAAGTTTGTAACTGCAGGTTCATTAACTATATTTATTGTTTATAGTTTACACTTGTGATAAACTGTAATTGCATTTTATTTTTAACATTGACAACAGATTTGGCATGCTATATTTCTCTTCTTGTATTCTTATAGCATTATGCATATTACCATTCTTGTTATTATTTTCTGATGACAAATATTTTTATTTTATTAATTATAGGAAAGATCCACTCAATGATTCCATATGTTCGGAGCAAATGCTTGCAATGCTATATTGCATGGCAATCTTGAGGTGAATATTTCTTTTTTCCCCCCATCAAATTTGTGGGTACTGTTCCTTCTCTTGCTTGCCCCTTCTCCTTCTAAAGACTTGAGCATGGTATTGAATTTAGTTTGCTTTTCTATTTGTTCTTCATTCTTTCTTTTCTGTCATTGGTTCACGGATATTCCCACATATGGGACTAACTTACACTCAGACAATTTTTCACTCACTTCTGATGGTGCTTTAAACCATCTTCATTTTTGAGCTACATATGGTTCAAAGTGAATGTTTTTAGTCATTTTGCATCGGACTGGTACAAAAAGGTTTAGTTGAGAGTTTTTAAAAATGAATCACTAGCAATAATAATTACCAACTGATTACATTATTGAAAAGGCAGTTTGTTCTATGAATAATACTTTAAAGTTTGTCTTTAATTACTATTTTTGTAACAACAGCAGGTTACTGTTTATGCATGGCAAATAAAAAGAAGTTTTTGTTTTCCTAATGTTTTTTTCTGGGTAGGCTTGTAAACTGTGTTGTTGAGAAGACACGTAAAAAGACAGAGATTTCAATTGCTGAAGCAGCAGGTGCAATTGGTATTCCACGTGTGCTGATTGACATTCGACATGGTAAGGTTCTTCACTTCATTTTTTGTAGTGGATGAAAATCAATGTTTGCTGGAAGCATGGACAAAACAAAGAGATTCCAGTTTGTATGTTTCCAATAGTATGTCTGCTTTAATTCTGCCTGGTGTCTGATTATTTTGATGCAAGAAATTCTCTCTTTTAGTTTTAGTGAATTAGGAACTCATTTTCTGTTTCATGATATCATTATAATTTTAGAGGGATCTCACCGTGATCTACCTGGGTTGCCTCTGGTTCGAGATTCTGCTATTAAGGTACACTATTCTTATTAATTTGTCGTTTGGTTTTTCAATTCTAGAAGAATTTTCTTTAGTTCAAGTTGCTGGAAACGTTTGGTTGAGTCTCCTTGTTGAATTGAAGTCTCAAATTCGACCAGGTTATGTTGGCTAAATCCCAACTTCGCCTTTATGATTTGTTAATTTGGACGAGGTTGTGGATTAGAGGACATGATGATTTATAGGAACTAAATAAAAAGTATTCAGGTTGAAATTTAAGTCAATTACAGTTGCAAGGGCAGATCACTAGCAATGTGGGAATGAATACTGTTAAATCTTAAATATGCTAATAATGTTGTACTGAAGATGGTTTCGAGAAAGACAATAGGTCATGTCAATTTGGCCTTGTTTGTCCTCTGTACAGTGCCCTCATATTTTTGGTTGATAATTCAGGCGCTTCATTGGCTGAAATCTTATTATTGGGAACCTCAGAGGAAGCAGATTCCTTCAAGCAGAGATGAAACTGCCAACATAAAAGCAGAAATCAAATCTAAACTCCTTGAATTGGTTTCCAGCTTGAAAGTTAAGCAGTCTCCCCAGCCTGGCTCGCCATCTGTAAAAGGAAAACGTGAGTACTATGTCTTGTTTTCCTTTTTGAATTTTGTTATTGGAGGGTATTAGTGTGCTATTTTCCTTAGCAAACATGGTGTGATGGTTTTTTTTATAGAAGAATATTTGTACAGTATCATTTCATAAATTGTTATGAACATCAGAGTTATTTGTCCACTGTTATTATTTTGACATTTGTAGAATGCAGTATCTTACTTTTATATCTTCTTTAAAATTCAACTCCTGTTTCCAAAATCCCTATCCAAAAATAAAAAACGTGATTTTGTAATAATGGAAATAACAAAAGTTGGAAAAGAGGTATATGCCTGAACTTAACTTGGAAGTCATGATCTTTGAAGTAACAATTCTTTCAAGGAAAAGTGGGTGGAGATGGTATGCCGTTTCAGGGTTTTCAGGTCATTACTTTGTGGAATAATTCGTCTGGACTTTGAACAATATGCAATATGTAGCCGCTAGAAGTTGTGGATGTCCTTTCTAGCTTTCTTCTAGCATATTATTATTGTAAACAACCTTCTTGGTACCTTGTTCCCTTACGTGGTCATAATTCTCTTGAGCACTTAAAATCCTAACTTGAATCATGATATGCCCTGTTACTGTGCAGCATATTGTTGCAAATTCAGGAAAGCAAAATTGCCGTCTCTTGCATAATTTTCTAAAAATGTTAACTGTTTGTGTTTGATAAAATTGTATTGTCTCAATGCAAGTTTCTATTTTTCTGATGCATTCCAGTGGGATCCCTGTACAAATTTAGTAACTCCTGCTTTGACTTTATCTATCATTCTCTGGTTTTATAATTTATCTGAGGTAAACTGATTAATACAACGACAGAATTTTCCAGTGTTATTAACTGTGAGGGATTTTAGGTGGCAAGCAATGTGAGCACCTTTGTGGCCGTAGTAAGTTTTTCTCACTCATGGCCTGCAAGCTCCATTCATCAAAGTCTGGGGGTAAGACATAAAATATAATGCTGGTTAATGTTTTGATAGAAGTTAGAGGCGACACATTTATATCTCAGTAATGGATGCATGACAATTGTTTGTACGTAGTGCTTCGCTGTTCTAAAATGTAAAGCATTTCATGCCAGAAAATTCTTCTGTGAAAATAGAGAGACATTTAAATAGATGTACTTGTATTACAACTATATGACAGCAACTAAAGAAAATGAAGATCTAAATTTTCTTGAGGAAAGAACATATGATACTATTAGAATTTGCCCTCAGTAGTACTAGGATATATCAGGTTTTGAGTGGACTCAAAATCTAATTTCCTTTGATTTGTTAAAATGAAATCAGATATGCACTCGTACTGATGTATTATACGTTAATGCTCATACTGATGCCGTCATAGTGAATAGACCTTTTTTAATATCTCATGTCTGGGTACTGCAAGTTTGTTTTCTTCACATTCTAATGAAGTGAAAGTTTCTAGATTGGTTGTAATAATATTTTATTACGCCACTTCTCTTTTTCCTGTATTTGGTAGATATTGATATTCACGTGTACAAAGTTGATTTAATTTGTTTGTAATCCATAATTTTCCTTTTTCTTTGGGAAATGTTAACCTACGGTATGCACTAAAGATTGAATTTATGGGATCTTCAATAGAGCGTGGCATCCATACCTTTATTTCATTTATGGTCCTCTCATGATCATTTCTCATGTTCAGTTTCTTTTGTACTGAAATTTTGGGAAAATATACATTATATCTAGAGCTTTTTCAGTTCTTTTTGATCCTCTGGGAATCCCAATCAATTGCGTATAAAATTTTGTCTGCTGCTAACTGATATGAAGGTGCTCAAGAAAACTGCACTTACAAGATGCTTTCTTATTTACTTGTACTCTTCAGGTGCTAAGAAACAGAGTATGAAGACTTTGAAGATGCTTGTTCGTTTGTATTCGTCATTCTCATCAGAAGTATTGTCTGTGTTGTTGGAATTCTTGCTAAAGGCTTTAAATTCTCCAAATCTAGTGGAGCCTCCAGAAAATTGTGACATTGGCCAAGACATGAATAATCTGTTGAACGACTGGAAGGTTATAATAACAAAATTTGCAAACAAGGAACCAGAAGCACTACTATTGCTGCTGAAAGCTGTTCTGGATGTTATTGAGCAAGAATTCATGAAATATGGATTTGGTAACCCTGAACCCAGTTTTCATGTACTTTTTTAAGCATTACATGTCAGTATTCTAGGTCTTTTCACGTGTCGTTTGGTTATGAGGTTACAATATCCCGATGCTTAATATAGGGGGAGTTGTAGGCTGGGCAATAAATTATTAGCCACTATGGAATCTTGAGCCGTCACTATATTTTCTGCCCTGCAGGACAGAAGGACGAAATGACATCTTGGGCATTTTAGCTGTGTTTTAAAGAGCCTGCTCTAGCATTTTTATTGACAGAAAGCCCTCTGTATTTATGAAGTCAAAAACTGTTTTTTTTTTTGGTCTCTCCATGGTTTTTGATTATAATTTAGTTCCAGGATTTATATGCTGCAGTTGATGATTTGTTTCCATTAAGCTAATATTTACAAGAAGGTAGTTTATTATTGAAAGTTGACTTGAGAACCTTATATAGAACTCGAATTTTGTGTCGCTACCATCATCTGCATCTTGAGAAGGCTAATATTATTATGATATTCCTATGTTCATCAAATCTTAACAGGATCTTAGTTTGAATTTTGACTATGAAATACTTATTCAGGAATGCGAGATAGCTCACTGGAGTGTAGGGCGGGGACTAATCAAATTGGGCAACTTGTTTCTGTATTTGCATGGCTTGTCGGACAAGTCAAGGAACGGAAACCTTCATATGGCAGAGATACTGAAGCTGAATTCAAGTTCTCTTCATCTGGAAAACAAATTTCAAAGCCAATTCTCATGGAGGTCTTGCGTAAATGTCTTGCATTGTTGCCATATGGTGATACACAGCTTACGAACTCAGTACTGAATCTGGCACTAGTAATGGGTGATAACTCATTGGTGGAAAAACTAAACAAACTAAGTTTAGTAGGTTTATCAGAATCGGATACAAGAATAGAACACCCTTCTTCCTCAAGCTCCAGTACTTCAATCCTGGAAGATGAATCTATCAATCAAGCTTCCGAGAAGCTAGAATTGGTTAGACTAAGAAAGAGCAGAGGTGGAGAAACAAGAGATGACAATGCTGGATGTTCAGGTAGATGGGTTGTAGCAAAGTCCTGGAATCCGTGTCCAATTGGTATGTTGCCCGTTGACCTGGGGTCTTGTGGCCGCCTTCCTGACCTTGACATTGACAGTAAATCTGCGGATTCTGAGATGGCATGGGAAAACAGAAGATGTGGTAACATGAGAGAAGCTGATTGTGAGATTAAAATATCTGACAATTCAAATGTTAGAAAACTGAAAGGCAAAAGGGAGGTCAGTTGCAATGTTAATGTATTGGATTTGTCGAGTACTAAGAAGATGAGGGAGACGTTGGAAATTGATGAGCCGGTGGATCAAAATGTTGTGTTACCACAGGGCATCAATGGCTGTCTTATGATTGATGGAGCTTGGAAGAAAGTTGGAGAGGAAGAGGTACGTGCCATTCAGTCTGGCATCAGGATTTTGGTTTAATAATCAGTTAAACGTCTAAATCAATCACGTCACTTATTTTTGACAATCAATCTGGACATGGTGGTGTTGCTTCTGATAAAATTTTCGCAATGGAGGTTTGAGTTCATAGAAATTAATAGCGCAGCAGCTTATAATCTGTCTTTTTTCATGTTAAAATGTACACACACACCACTGAATCTGGTGTCACTGGTGTGGAGAAAAAACGAAAGAGAATACAGGTGACTTACCAACCATTCCGTGATGAGACGGCCAAGTATAAGCATGATCAAATGAAGCGTTATGATGATGGGATTGTGGTAGAAGGAAAGGCCGGCAGGGGCGACCTGAGAACACATACAGCACATGGTCCATTCCTAGGACTTGGAAGTGCGGCTTGAATGTGTTCTCATGTCGCACCTGTAGGACATTCTCTACACTCTCTGTCTGTTTCATGTTAATAACGTCGCAGATGCATTTGGTGGCGTTATATAGAGAAAAGATGCAAAAATCTTCCCGAGTGATTGTCTTGGCTGTACTACACAGCCGTTGTGTGTACAACCTCCATTGTACTTGTTAAGAACAGTACCATATGGGGCTTATGATTATGAATGAGGGGGGGAACAAATAATAGTACTACAATACAATCACAACGGTTGCAGCAGAAATAGTACTACCCAAACAATTGTCGTTCGTACAGAAAGAGAACCATATCGACGTGATGTACAACAGGTGACGTGTTATCTAGAAAACTTGGAATTTGGCCAAACGTGTAACTTTGACTCTAAATAAATATGTATTAGGTTTTCATCTTTACCAAATGATCTTAGTTGGCATGTTAAATAAAACACGTTTCCATATTTCTTCAATCAAAATTGTTAAGACTAAAATATTCTCCATCACATTGATCAAGATTTATATACATGCTTCAAAAAAGTATCCATTAAAGGTCTTTGATATGTAACAATTTCATACTTTGTTCATCAGCTTACAATTGCCTTTACAAAAGTCTTATGTTCCTTTAATTTGAGATCAACATATGCCTTTTTTGATAAAATTTTTAATTGCTTCATTATCTTATCGAAATTTTGTTTTGTCACGTAGCTCACTATCTTAAAATAAACACCTATATATGTGGGCTTCATGTAATTTGGACTAATTAACATAGACATGTGAAATAAATTTTCTATGCTTAGCTTTGGGTAAGATATTCTTCAATGCTTCCATTAAACCTTGATTACCTAAAAAGAAAGGGTAAATACTAGAAAGTAATAAAAATATAAAAGAAACCAACGCAACAACTGAATTCAAGAAGAAATAGTGTAAATAGTTAAATGATTTGAACTCCCTTTTTACCTTTGTGAATTTTTAATAAGTTGCCTTCTTATTGCAATCTTTATCACTGCTTCTTGCCCTTTTGAAAAAATTATTGCATTCAAACCCGTTAGGAACATTTTTAATATATTGATTCTAATTGGATCTCATATTAAGATATTCTTCATCATCTATTATACAAAGTTCATCTCAAGAGGAATCATTTTAAGAAGCGTTCATCTCTATAACAAAGAAGTCTTCATCATATTATTTCATACTAACTTGGAACTACCCTTATTTATTAACACTTATGTTCTATTATGTATTAGTTCCATCATCATTGCTAACATTAGAGTTATGTTCTTTACCATATATTAAAGGGTTTTTATAACCATACTCGTAATAGATTTGAATATTGTGATAGTTCAATTCTTGCATATGAGTAAACATTGACAATACATCTTTATCATAATACAAGTTCAACTCTCTTAAGAATCTCATTGACTCATTAGGAAATTAATAACATATTGATGTCACTCATTGTCCTTCTGTCTTCTAACACCCCTTTCAATATTAGCATACTAAGGGGGTGTTTGGTTTGAGGGTCTGAGAATGAAAGAATGGAATAATTGTAAAAAATAGTGTTTGCTTTGGAGTTTTTAATTCCAAGAGAATGAATTTATCCCATTAAATTTGGGAATCTACTACACCCACTAAAAGGAGTGGGTATCGAGTTTTCATTACAATCTAAGTTTTTATCACGTTTATTTTTTACTCTTTTATCTCCAGCCTTTGCCTTACCATCCTCTTTACTTCCTTATCGTCTCTCAATTCCTTACTAGGGATGTCAATGGGCCGGGCCGGGCTGGGCCCGGGTCAAGGGCGGGCCACGGGTCAGCAAGCGGGCTGGTCGGCCGGTAACC
>JAOTAY010000008.1:6050727-6061903 GCA_025629805.1 Erythroxylum baracoense | reverse complement strand
AAGAGGCACAAAGTAATTATATAAGTACAAACAAATTAATATTACAATTTATTTTTCTATGTAATACTAAGTAATAACTTTTTAGTTAACTCGATTTTGTACTTTAATTTGTAAGACAAGATGTAGGAGTTGTTGCAGACGTCATTGCCTGAGGGGAATCAACCTAATGTCGATAATATTTGCAATAATGTCCTTGGTATAAGATCAAGCTATATCAAAAGTCTTGGGTATGACCCTAAGCCTGTTCGTGCATCTTCGTCACGACTAACATATGTCACGACGCTTCAAGAGGAGAACCAAGCACTAAAGACTAAGTTAGATCGTAATATAAAAGAAGTGAACAAGCTTAAAAAGATGGTCAAACAATTACTAGGCTTTGTATATGTCAGTAGTAGTGACGTCGATGAGGAGTCTTAGTATGTGTATGACCTATAATTATTTTTTTATATAAAATGCATTCTATTGTTAATGTTTATTTTATTTCAATGTATTATTATTTAACAAACATGTCACCAACATTAGTTATAAAATGTAACTAATTTATATTTCAAACTATCTTACAAATTGTAATAAATTAAAATAAATTTGTATTTAACAATTATAATAATATCTAAATTTCAAATAATTTTTTCACTAAATAATATTAGTTACCAAAACAAAATCGTCACAAAATGTTATTACCTATGTTTACAAGAACGTCTCTAAAAATATTTACTTACAACAAAAAATTAGTAGCTAAAACTATTTTGCTATAAAAATAGAATCGACACTAAAAAGTGTTAGCTACCAGAAAGAAATCATCACAAAATATTGTTACTTACATTTACAAAAACATCTCTAAAAATATTTACCGAAAACAAAAAAATTAGTAGCTATAACTATTCTGCTACAAAAAAAATCGTTAGTAAAAATAATTACCTATGACTAAGGTTTAGTAGGTAAAAACTTTTATCTACGAAACATATACGTCACAAAATCTTATAGACGATGTTGTTCGTTCTTGTTGGTTATATGTTTTACCAACGAAATTATTGTATATCCAAAACAATTTTGTGAAGTTTACCAACGAAATTATTGTGTGATACACTCATATTTTCATATATCTTTAGGATTTAATTCAGAGTCATTTATATTCATTTTATGTTTATCTATAGCTGGTTTATCATATTTTAGCATTATTCGATGTTTGACGACGTAAAATGCAAAAATGAAACAAACAGACTCAAATTGCACTGTTTTTTGAGTTTTTGACAAACTTGACCTTTAGTCATTGTGAGATTTTTCTCTCAAGATTGGTTTAGCCAAAAATTATGAAATTTCCTAATTAAACGCTTGACTCATTAACGGATTTTTTGGAACCAATTTCAGATTTTTCTGAGCTGGAATTCAGGAGAAATAAATTAACGAAATTTGCTTCAGATTTTGGATTGCCAGAATGACCTTTCAATGATATTTTGATAATAACTTTTGAGTCAGATGGCAATATCCCGTTATTCAAATCTCATATTGTAGCTAACTCAAAGACGAAGATACTAATAAAATTTGAGCTCCTAACTCATCACCGTTTATGTTTTATACACTATTGAAATTGACCTTGAAACATCTCATTCTCCACTCCAAAAGCAGCCCCCACTCAAACACAAGCCTTTATTCACGCCACTCACCACCAAAATCAGCCTCCATTACAAGATTAAAAGATTAGGAGTGGGACCGAAGGTTTAATAGGAAAATAGCGTGAAAGTGGTGATTATTTTGAAAGGGTGGACCAAAACCATTAAAAAGACATTCCGTACATAAAAACAAAAGAAGATAGCTGCGGCAGAAAAGAAGAGAGGAGACTGACGGCGAAGGATTGAAAAAAAATTCAAGAGTTAGATGTGAGTGCGCATGTGAAGGATGTTCGGTGGGACCAAAAGACCAAATACTCTTAGAAAATAATTTAATAAAGACAGCAGTTGGCGGCGCAGAAAGTGAAGAGCAAAAACGTGATTATAGGCGTGAATGAGTGAGCTGAAAGACAATCAATACATCAGGACAGAAGAAAAAAGTTGCAGCTGCGTGAGAAAAGGGACAAGAATAGCGTGAATAAAAAGGCTGCAAAAGAGAAAATTCTAGACAGCATGAGAGGAAGGTGCGTGAAAGGTGGACATTAAACAAAAGAATATAGCTGGCAAGGAAAAGAAGAGAAGCTTGCTTTGGAGAGAACGTGGAAAAATGGAAAAACAAAGAAGACTGAAGGTGTGCGTAAATAGTGGTGTGGATCAAAGACCCATTAAATCATCATATCAATAAAGAACACAAAGAGTTGAAAGGCTGGGGTGTGAAGAAGAAAAAGAAAACAGCATGAAGAAGGGACAAAAGAACAGACAGGTGAGTGGCAACATGGAGGAGGCTAGACAGCGTGAATGAGGAGCTGTAGTAAGGAGACGTTGAAGCACAAACGAAGAAGACACGTTGAGCTGGTGAATGGAAGAGAAGAACGTTACACCAAGAGAGGACTAAACTCACACATGTTGCAGAAAAAGAAGCAGCTGGTTGGGTGGAGAAAAAAATAACGTAGCAGCTAGTTGGAAAAGAAAGAAGACACCTAGCTACAACGTTGGGAGATACAAAAACAAGCTGGTGGTGGCACTCCACTCACGAAGTTGAAGTAGCTGGTGGCACTCATACAAGAAGCAGCTGGTGGCGTGAACAACAAAAAGCAGCTGGTGGATGGTTGACGCAAGCAGCTAGAGGAGAGAAAAAACGTTAGCTAGGAGATTAGCTGGTGGCTTAAGGAGAAAAACATAACTAAAGTTGGAGATAGAAATAAAAGAGAGATGAAATTCCTGAGTTATGAATATTTCGCAGACTTCCTAAAATTGTTTTACACACAACTAAAGTGAAAATTTTTACGAAAACTGAATAACAAAAATACCGACGTTTGTTAACGCAGTTCGGCACACTTTGCCTACGTCTGCGTGGTCTTCACCCAGATTAATCACTTTCACAGTAGTTTGCAACGATTACATAAAAATTGATCTAATCCCATATAGCTCAATCTATGCAACCAACCCACAACCTAACTACCCGTGAAAGATTTTCACGCCCAATAACACTACCGACTCGTGTTAACCTCGTCAGAGGATTTTTCTAACTACTTTTTCCTTAAAAGCAAAAACAAATAAAACAAACAAACAATAAATTCCAGATCTGAAATTGTCCACTGATATAAAGAAGATCGTCACTGCATCAAGTCAATAACTCATCAGACAGCCACCCGACAAACTCAGTTCCACAACTTTCAGTCAACTTAAAGTACCCAGAAAAAATTCAGCAACTCCATATCATGAGTGTACTACGTGTAGGAGATAAAACCAAAATAAAAAGAGACTGCTTGTAGAGACGCACGCGCAAAAGCTCAACAAAAACAATAGAGCAGCAGTCCACACTTTTCACCTACACACCCGTATTGTTTTTTTCAGTAACAAAACCTAATATGCGCAGTCAATTGCCTCCACACCAGACACGTCACACTATCTTCTTAGTAGCATATGTATTTTCACTAGGTTTCTTCACTGACGTGTTTTATGCCAACTGTAGAAAGTCATTCAAACATAAACTCTCATATGTCAACTTTCACTTGAACCATGCATTGTCAATATCCCAAGTCCAACACGCAAGTCCAATAAAAATCCCAAAAATAAAGATAGGATATATTTATAATAAATCCTAACAGTATTAATACAGAAACCCAAGTTACAAAGCAAATATCATTTTTTTATTTTTCATACCCATCCCCATCCCCATCTTCTTCTACTATTATACCCATATCCATAGCCATCTCCGTGCTCAAACCAAACGCCTAGTAAGTTTATCGACCCTCATATTCTTCTTCCTTTTGATCTTACCCTGAATATATTTATAGTCCCTCATATCTTTCTAATATTCACTGTAATAAATTCCAAAGTTATCAACATTCACATTAAAAAAAAAGTAAGATTATTAGTTGGCATATTATCGATTAATGAAGTTCTTCAAACTTTAAACTCAAATTTTCAAAAAATCAATCTTCAAAAAGCCACTTGCTTAATGCAACACAATATCAATTATATATTTTTTTGTTATGACAAAACATAAGAATAGCATTACAATATACCTATTGCATAATTAACTCAACTTTTTAAGAAAGAAGACGAAAGTACACCATTGTAATTCAAATAGTTATAAAGAAATCATCTTTCCTATTTACATATATTTCCTCTCCCAGCCAATTAACATGGAATGAGGGATCAAACAACTAATAAACAAACAAATCAAAATAGACAAAAATCCACAATCTTTGTTGCATGAATTCAAACCATAAGTGCTTTATGAATCTAATGCTCCATTATATTTCCATGAAGCATACATTAGAATAGATAAAAGCTAACATGTATGACACTTTTGTATACAAATAAGGAAAAAAATTATAAATAGAACAATTAACAATATTAGAGAGATAGAGACAAAGCTCCAATTCTAAACATATAAGAGTCTAAAATTTAACAAGCAACCGTATTCTTTCGATGTGTTGGAACTTCTGTTCAACAATAATACGAAGGCTTTTTACCTAAATTATTATACAAACAAGTGGCTCTTAAGAACAATCCTTTTCTCAAGAATAAATATTGTCATTGCAAAAAAATTCTAAACCAAGAACTCTAAAGTAAGAAGAATTGAATTAACTAACTAATCATCAATGAAGAAAAAAGAAAAGGAAAGAAGGACATTAATATTGGAGTGAAGAATATATTGTCAAATAAGAAATTGGTGTCTTGAAAATTCTCAAGAGCTTTCCTGTGCTGAAAAGAATTAGGAGGCCAACTTTTGCATCACAAGAATTTGAAATATAATTAAAAGCGATTGTTCTTACATATCAAAAAATTTAAAGTTTAATTAAAAAATTATTAAATGAAAATTAATTGATTTATTTTAATTTATAAGAATTTATTAATTTAAGAAAATTGACTGATTAATTAATAAATTGATCGGCTTTTAATAACAAGAGTTATTAACATAAACCGAACCAAAAAATTAAACAGTTCAAAAATTTTACGGGTGAAGTGGTTGGATTGATTATATTTTTTAATCATAGATTGAAACTCGTAAATGTTTCAATGTGCATCCTTGAAATTAGAATAGATTTAGTCATAAATCATAGGGATTCGAAGAAGAGAAGTTTTGTTTTGTAACATGAGACAATAATATTTAGACAATTAAAACAATTTTGGTTCTTTTAATTTAGGTAAATCAATGTTAATCATTTTTTAAAAATTAATATAATTATCTAAATATCACGTGTATGTTGACAAGTAAATGGACTACTCTATGTGGTGCGGTCGTCCGCATCAGATTTGCTAACAGTAGAATTAATTAATGTTGAGTTATATTTACAATTATTGAAAGCTTAAATGTTTAATTGATATTTTTAATAGTTTTATTTTTTTGAGTGAAGGAACTCGCAGTTCTTATCCTTTAGATGCTTATTAGGTAAATCTTCAGATTGATGCAATAGCCTACAAATCACATTAATCGGGTACTCCGCACTAGGCAAGCCTTGCAAGACAGGCTCAATCGAAAGAGTATAGGTAGGAGATTAGAATACAGGACTTTTTGATCCCATACTCCCCCACTTCACCAACTCAACCACTCCCTAAGTATTTGATTAAAAAATTGTATTTTTTAAATTTTAAATTATAAGATGCGTTAAAATAATAAAAATTAAGAAAAATAAAATTACCTACCAAACTTCCTACCTTAACATTTATATATATTTTTTGCAAGAAATTTATAAAAAAAGAAGAATTATTGAGAAAAGAAAAAAGAGAAAGGGAAATCATACATATAATTGAAAGATTGCATCATTGTTATTCATCTGCCTTGGATTTCTCATGCATCGCGAAGTACCTCACTACCCCAAGAATTAATAAATGTACATTAGACAATCAACCATGTGCTTGAACGTAACTTGAACTTGAGCTTGAGCTTCGATCAACTTTGGATTCGATCTACTTTTCCACATATACACGAACATGGATGTAGAGATACAGACATAAATGACTTACTTTGTTACAGAACATTCAGTGGTAGTATTAATTTGTTGCATATACCAACAGATACGAACGAACTACGATAGTGTCCAGTGTTGTCTGTTCTCGGAACATGGAAATTAACCTACCTGGAGTCTTGCAGTTACCTGACTGAATGATTTCTACTGCTCTGATAAGTATATATTAGTTGATTCCTTCCATTGTTTTCTTTTGCAGTGTGCTAAACCCTGACGGACAGAAGCCTTTAGCTTAATTAATTCTTTCTTTTTGTGCGTTTGAGAAAGACCGTAAAAGACAAATTATTAACAAGTGCAGAAGGTCACATGAAGAAAAAGTGTGATCATGTGATGCAATCCACGACTCTGTCCACTGCAATTTCTCAACATGGTCATATGTTTTTGGAATTGAATCTTCCTCCTTATAAGGAGAAAAAGATTAATTAATGAAGATGGGTACTACATTATATGTGCAAGGGAATATGATGTTTCATGTTACTAGTAAGTCTTGGTAGTAAACTATTCGATCCACTTTGGTGATTGAAACTCTAGCTAGCTTTTCTTATAGCATCCAATTAAGTCACGGGTATGCTTTGAAATCTGCAAGAATAAATCAGAAAGGAGGCTAAAGTGATGCACATTTATACACAACAAGCCAATTCCACAGCACATGCACTTGCCAAACTATCCTTTTACAGGACTGATTTAAAGTTACAGTCTGTTAATTCATACCCTTTTGCCAAGAAAAAAGGGCACACGTCTTCTCTCCAATAGAACAAAGCATATGTTCTTTCCTTAATTCCATGTCCTATGTATGGTCATATCTGCAGATTATAGATTTAGTGTTCTTTGTTAGAGATGTCAGCTGCATAAACATTTCCCTTATTAATTATTGTAATAAACATGACATAATCATGTGAGTTAATTTCCAAATTGTACTTTCAACGAATAGATCACGAAACCAAAGTCTCGATATAACAAATGTTGTCCAACTAGTCACTAATTTAAGGTTCATTGGTATAATGTCATGCTTGTTCAACTTCAGTACTTAATATATAGTTTATAGGTCATAAGCTTCCTAAAGTTAGAACTACAGTGAGTGAGTAAGAGAAAGAGAAGGAAAAGATAGCTTTTAAAATTAAAGGGACATGGTCATATGTTTCTGCTTCAAAAAGTTGGAGAGTTATAATCAGACAAAGAGTGAGAGAGAGGTTCTCCTTTTAAACTGGTATTAGAAGATGATCATGAAATGAATATTGTGGGCTGCTAAAAGTATAACAGAATCATCAGTAGATAATGGAGGAAATAGGGTTTACAATGGAGAGTTGCAGTGAAGAGATGGTGTTCAGTGTGGAGTCGCAAAAGGCAGTACCAGCTCCCTTCTTAACAAAGACATATCAGCTTGTTGATGACATTCTCACAGACCATATTGTGTCTTGGAGTCATCGTGAGACAAGCTTTGTTGTGTGGAGGCCTTCTGAGTTTGCTAGGGATCTCCTTCCCAATTACTTCAAACACAACAACTTCTCAAGCTTTGTGAGACAGCTTAATACATATGTTAGCTCTCTCTTTTCCCTCTCCCTCTCCCTCTCCCCCCTCTGTGTGTGTGTGTGTGGATAGTACTATTGTCCAGTGTTCATCAAAATGCTCTTGTATCTTTCTGCCATCTACTAATTAACTCATATAGCTCAAGTGCTTCACAAATTGTGCAGGGATTTAAGAAGGTAACAGCAGAGAGATGGGAGTTTGCGAATGAGTACTTCAAGAAAGGAGCAAAGCATTTGTTGTGTGAGATCCACAGGAGAAAAAACCCACAACACCAACAACAGTATTTCCATTATCATCAAGACCAACCAGTTCATTACCTCAAGCCCGAGAATCACAGCTTTGGATGGATAGATCCGCCATTGCCGTCCCCAAAACCGAGCACTGATATCTTAACAGCACTCTCCCAAGACAACCAACGACTGAGGAGGAGAAATTGCATGCTTTTGTCAGAACTTTCCCACATGAAGACCCTTTACAATGACATAATCTACTTCATTCAAAACCATGTAGAAACAGTGCCCTACGATAGCTACCACAAAGCTTGCAATGCAACTCATAATAAGCTTGTGGAGTTAGACTCTACATGTAAAGATGATCAAACCGTTTCTGGGACTGAAACCGCCATTAATCATCAGGATGTGGGCAAGTTGAACTTAGCTCATAAGGAGTCACATGAATCAGTGAAGCTTTTTGGAGTGTCTCTCAGTGGCATGAAGAGGCTGCAACCAGAGGTAGTGGTTGACACGCAAGAATTGTAACGTAGATCTCCTTTTAACATTTATATTAGGCTTTTGTAATCATTATCAAGTTCAAGAGAAATGCATTGTAGCTAGTTGTCAACACACAAGAGTTCTCTTAGACTCTTACATGCATGGTTTTCACTAATTTTTACAACAGATAGTCTTATAACGCTTGTTCACCCTTAGCAAAATGGCTTCTATTTTGAAATTAAGTGATGGGTAATCGTCACAATGTTGAAAATTTTAATTTTATGATTTGAGAGTTGACCCTAAATCTACAAGGTGCTAAAGGAATGAAAAGGTCATTACTCGTTATACTACCATGTCCAATAGCTTTGATAGCCTAACTTGCACCTCTAATTCTTTTGATCTTCCTCTTGAAACTCCTTATTTCTAGGTAAAGAAGGCGAAGATTGGATCAAGCCTTTTTTTCCTAAGAGCTCTACATGTATATCTTATAAGTTAAAAGGGTTTCCATCATTCCATGCATGGTTTTGCAACGCTTAAAACATGCTTCCATGTATCAATATGCAAATTTTAGCTTTCTTTGACGTTGTCGTTTTATTATTGTGTTTGATAATTAGCTACAGACTCAATTGATGTCGTTTTGGTCCTTGTGAGTAGGAGGGTCTCTAAAGCCTAACCAAATATAAGGGAATGATATTGAGTCCAAATTGAAAAAGGATAGTGGGAGTATGAAGTAATGATCATAACAGGCTTTAAGTTTGACGTCGTAATGATTATGGAATCTGCAGATTTTGCTTTTGGTTTTACTCTGAAAAGAAGATACAAAAGGAGAGTGGCATGGAAAAGAATTAAATAGCAACACATTTAGATTTTAGACACTAAAGGAGCAAAAAAGCGAAGTTATGAGGACGTTAAAGATTTGCCTTGGGATTGCCCTATAATGCTCTTCTCACTGTCAATTGCATCGATCTGGGTTCCATTCTTCATGCTTTTCGTGCTCTGTGTCTCCAGAATCACCACCACAGGTGTTATAACAGGGTTCAAATCATCTAGTCCATCTAGCCGGTTTCAACTCTACTTCGCATATTTTTATCAGTTTACAATTTTAAAGAGGATTTGTTAGTGAATATATAAAATTAATTAAGTTTATCTCACAAAATAATTTAAGTTTTTATGATAAAACAGTCGCTTAATATGATATCAGAGTCTCTGTGACTAAGTGATCGTGAATTCAAACCTTACCATCTACCTATTTCTCATATAATTAATTCAGTATAAGATAGAGTGAGCCTGTGTAATTAGTTTCAAGTCCAAAGAACTTTCACTTGAGAGGGTGTACTAGTAAATATATAAAATTAATTAAGTTGATCTCACACAATAGCTTAAACTTCTGTAATGTAAGCTATTGTGTTGAAACGGTCGCTTAACACAGTTGAAGTGGTATTTTTTATTGAGCACACAATCCTATTTTGACATAAGTATGACTTTTCACTGATTGTGTATACTTTTAGGGTTCGTAGAAATGATGAACGTGCAAAGACGAGACAAATGACCATTGAAACAAGTTTTTCTAGGCAGACACGGTTGTATAGAGTGTTAAATACATATGTCCTTTATATGGTTGTGTGAGTTAACCATGTAAGTACTTGGAAACGTGTTTGGAAGGGCGTGAAAGAGCAAAGACATACATGGTCGTATACATGTCAGTGTTCATGACATGTACAATCGTGTGTGATGACCGTATAATTTTTTGTAACTGTGTATATTAGTGATTTTGTTAAAGTTGAAAAGGACACGATTACTTACACGGCATAGAAAAAAACCCTATTTTTAAAATATAAAAAAGAAAAAGGCTTAAGTTTAATATAAGACCAGCTAAAACACCAAAAAGTGAAGAAAAATTAAGTGAAAGCAAACATAAAAGTATTGTCTTCCCTTTGTTAATTGTATTTAGCAACAAGTTGTCTATAGAGATTATTTTTCGAGTTAGTTTTAGAGTTTTGTTGATTGTTACGTCAACTTATTAATTTATAATTGTCTTATCAAGCTTTAAGATTGAAACCAAGTCGACGTAACAGTTGTGTGGCAAGATATTATTTTGAGCAAAGGTCAATTGATCGGGATTAAATTTTGTAAATTCTCATTTGAATTTAGTAGATTTGTTTGTTGATTTGACCTGTAATTTTCCCTCTATACTAAAGTGTTTTTCACATAAATCTTGGTGTTTGTTTTATTATTTTATTTTTCAGTCTCACACTATTCTACTAGTTAATTCTTGTGAGTAAATTTTGTTGTTGATCTTTGGTTCAGTCCAATGATAAAGATCTTTTACACTGTAAGGATCGTTTCGATCTTATTAATGTGGACGTGAAAAATGATATTCCTTCAATACCATAGAAGATGTCAAATAAAGAGTGGGAAAAGATGAAGCGAAAAACTCTAGACACGATTCAACAATGGATTGAGATCAAAATATTCAACTATGTGTCTCAAGAAATGGATCATTTTGAGTTGTGAATAAAGCTAGAGGGTTTTTATGAAAGGAAGACTGCCCATAATAAGGTTTATTTGATTCCAAAGCTTGTAAACTTGAAGTTGAAAGCTGAGAAATCTGTGTCAGAGCATTTAAGTAATTTATAAGATATAATTAACATCCCTAATACAACCAGCTTGGTTGAAATCTTTCGTCCCGCGCGCTCTATCTCGTGCTAGCTTGAAAATCTTTTGTGCTCCTCTAAGCGTATCTAAGTCCTTGTACATAGCCCATATGCCTCCCCTCTAGCCACTGCGATAGTTTTCTTAGCCTTCCGTTTTGCTAATCCATACCTTACTCGGTTAATTTCCCTCTCCGCCT
>JAOTAY010000008.1:6027274-6047037 GCA_025629805.1 Erythroxylum baracoense | reverse complement strand
ATCAGTTCGCGTCTGCATTGTATTTCTTAATTTTATACTAAATTGTATATTCCGCAAATTTTTGTATCATTTGTTAAATTTTGAAATTGGAAATGTTTTGTATTTGTAATGGGCCCAAATGGCTATTGAAAACTATGTTAATTGTATTATTATGTTTGAAAAAGTTGCGAATAGAGCAGGCCCGATTTGGTTATCAATTTTCGCACTTTATGTCGTGGTTTTTAAAAAAATGTACTGAAATTTGAATGATCGAGTACTATAACATGCCACCATCGAGGGGCACGAACTCGGATATCACCATCGATATCGGGTTCGGGTCCAGCGGGAGTGAGGTGTTACATGTAAGGTTGTCTCTTCTTGACCACAAAACTGACAACTACTATCCGTTACTATATGTCGAGCAATATGATGTTAGTTAGTCAGCAACTTCCTTTTAGCTAATAGCCACAGAAACAAGCAAATTCGCTGAAGACCTGACCATTTCCATATCACATTCCATATCAGAATATGGTCCATTAGGTCGAAATTTGTGATTAATTCATAAGCAGAGGCCACCGTAAAAACACCCTGCTATCCTCGGCCCCCCACCGCTCTGTCCTCACCCATGTCTACTAATGGAGTCTGAGATGTTGCAATCTCCAAATAAACTTGAGATGGGAGATAGTTATGCATCAGATTCTATTTCCAGTTCCCATCCGCGTCCACATACTCTGACACTTTCATGTACATCAACCTGTCAGGAAGGGGAAACGTTGTCTCAGTTACTAAGGGACCCCAATTGTCTAACCAATGGTCTAGCCAGAAATATATTCGGTTGCTATTTCCTAGTTTCCATTTGATTCCTTGGCAAATATAGTCCCACGTAGCTAAAATTCCTCGCCAAATTATCGAAGCCCCTTACTTATGCAGCGTTTGACGGATATGATATATATTTAGCCGATATTTAGCTCTAAGGAATTGAACTCATAGTGCTAAGGGTTTATTCAGCAATTTCCATCCCAATTTTGTAAGTAGAGTATCATTTGTCGCTCTAATGCATTTGAGCCCAAGACTCCCTGACAGTGTTATGAATAGAAGACAATGATTCATAATACTTGTCTCTTTTCTAAATATCTTCTACCCATTTTTTCTTTGTCCTTTTGCTTCAGGATTTGAGCTTTGTGTTCTGTTTATTCTTGTGGCTGAAGGGTTTTGCTTCTTGCTTGAATATTTTATTTCCCCTTTTCTCGAAGCTGCAAATCTGGTGTTCATGGCTATTTTCTTTTTCTCGTTGTTGTTGCCCTTTTTCACACAATCACGTGACAACCACTTTTCTATTCCTTTACCATCTGTTGAATATGTGTAAAAATAGCTTTTTAAGATCTTCCCACTTCGGTTTGCATTCTTGTATAATCACTTCATTTAATGTAATGAAGTTAAGGTAAGTTATTCAAGAGACTAAACATAATCTGAAATGGAAGTCTTACATTGCCAAATGGCCAATTTTAGCGGTATTTAAACGTGCTCTTTTAATAATATGAGCTCACTTGTTTGGTCATCGTTATGTGACTAGAGTGCAATAATAAGTGATGTTAAAAATTGAAATTAAATATAAGGATGACAAAATTTACCTGCCCATTCTAATTTTAGCTCAGGTTAACCAAGTCACAAGTTGAGATTGGGCCAATCATGATCGGCCCCTGTGGGCTATGGGTTAAGGTCGGATGGGCCACGGGCTGTGCCGTTACTTAAAAAACGACTTTGTTGTTGACCGGTTTTTGTAAAAAAATATGATGAGCCGAGTTGGCCAGACTCGTCCATAGCTCGACATGATTTATTGACATTTTTAATTAAATATTCGAAACGTAAATATTTTAAATAAAAGTGTAATTTACAAGTCTTTTAAATACAGTCAGAATTTGGAGTTTTTAATAATAATAAAACCTCCTGCAGAAAGATTTGTTAACTATAGAGTAAACAAGTTTACTCTGATTCCCGTATTAACCCATCTACTTCTAGTAGAATAAAAGACAATGTGGAATGAAGCTATAAAGTATCCATTAATCCAAGCCAAGCCGTCTCTCACTGGATTGGGCTTTCAGATTATTGGACCGCCAACTCCACCAAACTAAATTTAATCATTTGGAGCCGAAGATATTAGTGTGGTCGTGTTTTGTTTCTGTTTTACATCAAAAAAAAAAGAGTAAACACAACCCTTCAATTTTCTATCCTAATGCTCACTTTCATTTATTCTCTGCATTTACAAATTGGAACCAAATGCAGAAGTGAAGTTCCACTGAAGCTTGGACAATCCATTTCGTCTCATGTCTGAAGAAGAAGAGCCATGGCACTCATGACCGAGTCTTATCAATGGATGCATTTAGAATACGTAAGAGATTTTAAAGAAAGGCAGGGCAAACATTGCAATAGCATTTGAAAACGTGCAATTTTGTGAAAATTCATAAAAGTATACAATAATGGTAAATGATATATTCTACATAAAATATTCCATGATGATTAAATAATTATCAAATCTTTTTTTTTACATTTTTATAAAGAAGTTATTATGATTTAAACATGTGATCTTATAGTCAAAGAGAAGTAACTTTGCCGGTTATTATTAAATAACTATAATAATTCAAAGTCCATTTGATTATCAAGTAAAAAGCACATATGCAAAACGAACGAAGAGAACTGGAAAATTTGTTCTATTGATGATTCTCTAGTCCCCTGGGTAAAGCTCTTTAATCGGATCAATTACGGACGCCTCACTTCCAGCGGCAGTGTGGGAGTTGAAGCTACTAGGGAACTCGAAGGCTGCTGAGAACCTGATGCTGAGCAGGCCAGCGATCAATTAACAGTTGACCAATTAAGTATGTGACAATTCTTTGTGCGCAGAAATGTACAGGCTACGTAAGAACCTGAGGGATCTTGGAGTTCCAGATTTACATCCTCTAGGGCTCTTAGGGTGGGGTCTTAGAGACTTAGGATTAGTCCGACTAAGCTGAGATACCTAATGTAATAAAAAAAATGAAAATTTGGGTGGGAGGACAAATAATTACTGAAAAGGTGGACGATTTTATGAAGGGATGAGATGCTTAAACTTTAGGAGACAATTAAGCATCAAAAGATTGCATATCATACAGAGATCTAAAACTGTGAATGATCCATGTGAAGACACGTTTGTTAAAATGTTTTCTAAACAAATGAATTCCCCTTTTGTCTTTTGTTCCATAACATAAGGATTAAGGAGAGACCAACTTCTCTGAAAGTGTGTGCTCCCTAATTAATTCACCTGGATAACAAACGCATATGCTTTGTTGCTTGCTATTGTGTCGTAACTGTGACAATTAATAGCTACTACATTAGTTGTAGACTTCACAAATTGGGTCCTTTCGACATCCTTTTTCTGATTAATCATGATATTGTGAACTAATGAAGCATCGATGCCCCACTTTGCCGACCAATAATGGAAAACAAGTTGCCTTCGTAGGTGTCTACTTTATGACATTAAGCTCAAGTGAGTTAGGTTTAGCACCAATTGATAAGTCTTGTTTATTAATTTAAAGTTCTAAATTTGAATTTCTCGTCTTAATAACTTGAAATATGGTATCTAAATACAAAGCTTAATCAAAAAGGAGATATTGTACCTTCAATAGCAAAAATGACGTGGAATTTGGCAACTAGAAAAAATGAAACTTGATGCGGTCTTGTTGAGCACATCAAATACTCTATTCTAACCCTGTTCTATTAGATCTTATTCATATATTTATGTAGGGTCTACATAAATGTGTAGACGAGATTTAATGAAACATGATAAGAACATTATAACTGAAACAGAAGATTTGATCCTCTTGTTGAGTTGATTATTTAAAGCTCCACGAGTACTAATCCGTTAATAAGTTAAAAGTTGACCTTCTAAAAAAAAAAGTTGACAGAGGAAATATTAATTTGCTCTTAAATCAATTGGATTGACTTTTTTAGTTATATGTTCTTTCAGATATTTAAATCTTGGATATTTGAGATTAACATAACTTTGTGCGTGAAAGATAATTAATTGTCTTTATTTATTAAAGAATTTACAATTTAATTAAAAAATATATTATTAAATGAGACCTAAAAGATAAACATTTAAGATTTTTATTGTTAAACGGGCCAAATTAATTGAGTTTTTAAATCATTGTTGATTAATGAAAGTTGTTGAGATAAGTCAATCACGGACAACTAATATTTAATTAGTATCTCATAATTTATCTACTCCTTTCAAAAAAATTGATTTTTATTGTTATAAAAAATTAAATAAAAATTATAATAATTAAAAATACAAAGTAATTACTTAAATTTATTTATATTTTAAATAAGAAATTATATTCCCAAAAAATATCCTAAGAATTTTATGTATAATATTAAGGTCTTTTTAAATTAATCTGTCCTCCTATAACCAAAAGGAACTCAAAAAAAAAAAAAGAAGAGAAATTACAATTATAGTCTTGTTACTAATTACGCTGGGTTAATGTTTAATATTATTGAATCTCTTTAAATTTTGCATTTTAGCGAGATTTTAATTGGATGTTGACGATGATGAGCACGGTTACTAATTTGTGTGTTTAAATAAAAAAGTATGAAAATTATATGTCATAATAAATTAAAAAAAGGAAAATTTCCCCAATTGCAAATGTCAATTTTAGGTTTTGTACCTTTTTCAATCTATATTTATTAACTTTTCCTAATATTTATTTTTTGTGATTTTATTAAAAAAGTTAATGATACAAAAATAACTGAAAGTAATGGTAGTATGGTACCCTGATCACCTTGAAAATGGCACCTCGTTCAGTACTATGAAAATGGTACAAGGTCGGAACAAGAAGAAAAGGAGGGACAAAGGATGACCTCAAGACAGAACTCCTCTTAAGTCTTAACCACCAGTTACCTATATACACATGTTGTCTGTTTCTTTTTCAACTGTTATTCTGTTCTTTTCTTTTTCAGGGGTTGCAAATTTTGCTCAGCATTGTCAGGATTTTACAATAGATGACGAGACGTTACGACTGCAAGTTTCTCCGTAACCATAACCACATATTACTCTAAGTTTATTCATATATAGCTCTCTCTATCTTCCACCACTACTTGGTGTTTACTATTTTGATCCTGAGAGAGAGGGAGAGAGGGCGGAGAGGTGAGGTGAGGGATCATATTAATTTTCCTTGTCTTATATGTCCTCTTTTAGCTTTTGTTCTTATTGTGTTTAGTATAATCTTATACAGATCTTTGAGGGTTGTTGGGTGCACCTAACCGTTGTTTCTCAACAACCCCAGATCTGTATTCTTCTTCTCCATGATCCATCTTATCTGTTTTCTATAGGTTTCTGTTCAATTTTGTCATGATTAAGATAGCTGAGGATATGGGTCTCTGTTTCTAGACTTCTCTTCCCATGCTTTGTGCTTTCTTCGTGGGATTTCCAGGTGTCAGAAGAACCATACTTTCTCTATACCCCACGACCGTCATTGCTTTCTGTCCGGTGGGAACGTTGATCTAATCTCCTTTCACTATCTATCCACCTTCTTCCCTGTGCATGATTCTATACTCCATTCTTTTTCGAATGACAGCTGTTTAGGCTGTCTGTACGAATCGGTTTAGAAGAGGATATTTGTTTGATCTTCCTATTATTGTTTGATCTGGATTCTGAGTTTGTGTTAAGGTGACATCTCACCAAAGATAGAAGGTTTGTTCTTTTTTTAATGAAAGCTTCGGCTCTTTGAGTAATTAAAGCTTTAGAGGAGGAGGCCCACTCCTGGGTTTTGGTGGGCTTTTTCTAATCAACCAATAAAAACCCTTAATTTTGGAAGGTTTTTCTCATTCAATTTCTGCTAGTTTCCATATTCAAGGTCCCACCTTGTAATTTTTTAACGTGGGGGTGTTGGAAGGAGGAGGCACTTGGTTTGTCCCTTTCCTTCTTGTTTCTATTTGATACTGCTCTTTAACAATTGGTTGGTTCTTCCACTTCATCCTGTAACGTTTTATACCAAACTTGTATTTGACCCGTAATCGAATCCTCCCTTTCCTCTAAATGATACTTTACTTGTTGATCACTTGCTTTTCCTTCCTCTTCTTTTTAAAGTCGCTGCTTTCTCTCAAACCACTGCCTCCATGGGCAAGTGATGTGAGATTGTTGTCACAGTTGTTCTATAAAGAGTTGGTTCCATTCTCTAATCTAGCTTCGATAAAGAATACCCTTTCCAAAAGTCTTTCAATCACCAGAATCTCCTCAAGACTTCCCTTGAAGAGAATGGCTTTAACTTCTAATACGTATATGCAAAAGAATGAGGATGAGAATGCAGGGATGTCAGTTTTGGACTTGCCAGAACTGGCCTTGGAATGCATTCTTGAGAGGCTGCCACCTGCGGGGCTTTGTAATATGGCAGGTGTGTGTACTTCTTTGAGAGAAAGGTGCACGAGCGATCACTTGTGGGGAAGACATATGAAGCAGAAATGGGGAAAGATTATTGGACCAGCTGCTTATAGAGAGTGGCAATGGCATTTAGCTTCTAGAAAAAATTTCTCCAGTTGTAAACAGGGCAACCAAAAGGGGCTCATGAAGCTTCTTTCTATGGTTTCACCCATATCTTGGATTAGATCAAAGGTTGATGTTGATAGCAAGCACAGCTGTCCTTTGCCTGTTGATTCAATCATGTCCTGGTACCTTGCACTTGAAAAAGGCCGCTTCTGGTTCCCAGCTCAGGTCTATAACCGACAGGTGATGATGATCATGCACACGCTAGCTTTACTTGGCTCAAAGTTCTAAAATTTTAATTATTAGGATCACTACTCTGTGATTTAGTTCTTTGTTAAAAACAGTTTAGAGCGTTGGTCTGTCATGCTTTAAGGGGTTTGTTCTTGTAATAACGATTCTTGCATGTGTTCTTTCGCAGAATGGGAATGTTGGGTTCATATTGTCGTGCTATGACGCTGATCTTAGCTATGATCCTCGTACAGACTCATTTCAAGCCAGGTAATTGAAAATGTTGTCTGTTCGGACTTTGATTCTCAATAGTTCACTTGTTATTGGAGCTTGAATGTAAATGTGGTATTATAGATTCTGGAAACTGCTTTTTGCCTCAACAGGGTGCTTATATCTCAATAACGAATAGAGCAAGGATTACAAAATGTTTAATCTAGTTGACTAAATTTTTATTCTAATTTATTTGTGCTTCAGATACCCACCACATGGAAGGAGAGCAGTAGCCATAGAGGATAATGTGCCATGGGAAAGGCTTAGAGCACCACCTGTTGACACTTCTCCGCACGATCTACATATCACTGATTGCTTGAATGATCTTCTCCCTGGGGACAACATTGAGATTCAATGGAGAAGAAACAAAGAGTTTCCTTATGGTATGTTCTTCCCTCCATTATCAATTTTCTCTAAATGTTTGTCGAGAAGTCATATTCAACCTTAATCATCGTCTAATTGTCCATAAAAAAAGATGCCGGAGACAACTTTTTAAATAGCGGTGAACTTAATCTATTGTCAGTAATTGCCAGAGACACCAGAGCACCAAATTTTTTTTTTTTGAAAAATAGCAGAGCACCAATTTATCATGAACTATGCCAGCACTAACATATGATGCCCGTGAACATCACTAAGTTGGTCTTTTTTATTACATACGTTATGCATCTCAGGTTGGTGGTATGGTGTTGTTGGTCACTTGGAGTCATGTGATGGGAATGAAACTTTCTGCCGGTGTCATAGTAGCGGTGAGTTCACTTCATCTTTTTTCTACGCTGCTTCTAAGTGCATGGAGATTTTAAAATCCTTGGGATTCTGTATCTTTGTTATGTGTATTCTCTTCTTAGGAGAAAGAGGTAGGTTTCAGTAATGGACCATTCTTGAATAATAAGTTCAGGTTCATGAAACAAGCCCTTTAATATCTTTCCCTGTAAAAAATGTTTATGAATGTATATGTAGAGTATGCTTCCACTTATTAGACCTCCTCCTCTTCTGAATTCCAACTTTTCCATTTGTGGACCACTAGTTATGCTATTTCTTTGGTCCCCGAGACAAATCCTTCTGTATATGTTTCAACTTCTATCAACATAAAGTAACATCTGCGTTTTTGGACTATTGATGGGCCAACTGCACTTAAAGAACTTCATGTCTGCTATACGTTTCCATCAGTGTGTTAAGATGGAATCTTTTGGCTATGTGGGGCTGCTTTAGTTATTGTTGGCTTTCCAACTTTCAACTCCATTTTCCGTCTTCTTTGGAATTTGATGGACCTCCTTTGCCTTCAATTGACTCTTATCATTGGATGACTTAGTGGTCATATTACATCACCAGAAGAAACCCTTTTCCCCCAGCTATTTACAACTTGACGGAATAGAATATATGATCTGGCTAAGAAAATGGGCTTGTACGATACGATGTCATCCATTATAGCTGTTGAAACTTACGCTGAAAGACGAATTCAATTTTCCCAATTGACCTCAGGAATTTCTTTCCATTGATAGGTAATGTTTCTAGTGGGATTTCCTTTTGTAAAAATCAGCTAGAAAGGAGACGGTCCAATCATCGGCTTAGTGTTTTTTTTTATGGCAGCAATTTATGATCACGACTACTAAGTTTATGAAATATTACAATCACATAATTTTTGAAGGTTAAACAAAACAAAAGAACTATGAAACATATGAACATCTCTATCATCTCCAGAATTTTAATTTGTTGCCATAATTTTATCATGTTTGGGCAATCCCATAATACATGTTTGACATTATTGTAGATTCTTGGATTACTGTCTTTTCCTAACACATAACATTAAAATTTTCACACTTATATCACTAAATTTGTGGTAGCAGACACCGTAGTGTTAGAGTTCTATCAATATACTGCTGGTTCACGATGGAGACAGACAATAATCGACAGAAAAGACCATAGAGAAGAGGGGAATGAGGCTGATGGATTTTATGGTGGAATCAGAAAGCTATATAACAATGAAGAAATTTCCAAGTGGAAGCAGCTTTGGCCAAGTGAAATCTTGGATTAGAATCCTGAACACACCATGGTTCTGGTATGGATTCTAGGAATCAAGTCAGAGTAGCCTATCATATAAACAGCATGTCTAAGATATGAAATGAGTCTTGTAGCTCAACTGTTAAGTGGGGATGTCAGTTTTATGTGTCTTACATTGTGCTTTGGCATTTTTTTTTGGAGGGGATTGCACGGTCATGACATGTGACTCTGATGTATGTAAAATGTCTCCCATTGATGCAAATATGATTAGGAAATTTATGTCACGAATAGTACGAGTTTTAGTTGGAAATCATTGAAGAAGAGCAATGAAAGTCTGTAACCTTGAGTGTGGAACTTGGTGACTTTCTGTCCTCGAAGCCACTGTGAACAATAGTCCGGTAAGTGTTTGTAGTCTACGATGAACTCATCTTTAGGCAACTTGACTAAAAAAAGTTTTATTACAATAAAATCCACACATTGCAAGAAGTTATTACGTAGTAAATCATGTATATAAAAACCTGAAGTCCTTTTGTGAACTTCTTTACATGGAATTCAATTATTTTTCTTCTTTTGGTTTGGATAATCTGGAAAGAAATATCAAATAAATGGCAGTCTTTGATAGTTGGAACAATATGGCTATCAAATCATCCTTCAATATCTTGCACTATGACCAAGGCCTGAAAAGAGTCTTGATTTTGTTGCTGTCCAATAATCACTCCTTGGACTGTTATCTAGAAATGCCAGTTTTGATCCTACTCCAAGCAATTCACTCCCTTCTGATTTCATGGACTTAAAGCTTAATTGGCTCAGAAGTTTGAAATTTCTGGGCTGAGTTTGGTGATCTTTATCACCTCGTTTCACTATTGATAAGCTCTTCTTTAAAAACTTCTTCACCTTCTGTCTCTTACTTGTACTCCCTTCACGATCACTTTCAGCCTTCTCTTTCTCTCCTACTTCTTCTGCTACTACCTTTTGAAAAGGATATGTTGCATGTTTTCTGAGCTTTTCATGCTCCATTTTCACCAACCTCACATGCCTCGCAAACGCAGCTCCTTTAGGTTTTGGGCTTCCTGGGACATGTTCAACAGGTTCTTGAGGACTGTCCGTATCTCTTCTGAAGCCGGGGAATCGCATGGAATGAGAAACACGATTGTAGAGTGAATCAGATTCTTGGCTTTGTCTGTTGTCGTAGCCCACGAACTCATCGAACGTCGTTTCTCTACTGAAGTACCTAAATGACGTGGACTTACAGATTCGCTTGTGGAGCGGACCAGAATGGTGGTCTGGACAGTGGTTGTAGTAATCATCCAAGTGCATGTGGGGACTAATGCATGAAGGCGGCAATGGTTGAACACGACTGTAATGCCACATTCCCGATTTCTTCTCTTCTTTTACGTTCTCAAGAGCCACCATGAACGGGTCATAATCATCATTCCAGTAGTTCCGCCGTGAAAATAGATTCTTAAACGTCGAAGTTGGAGTTCTCGGCGACAACATGGCGGGGCTTTGGCCACCGGACTTGGAGTAGTCGATCTCATTAACGTACTGGAGACGAGGCGGTGGCTTCAGTGGTGTCATCGACACCTTTGTATCTGCAGCACTTGAGAAAGCCATGGAATTTTTAGTAACCAAATCCTTCCATGACTCATCATCATCATCATATCTCTTCATAGTTTCCGAGTCATACTCATCAATGAAACCCCGACCGTCCCAAAACCCGAATGCTTCATCATCAAGATTTTTTGCAACCTTGCATGTCAAGGTTGTTTTTGCTGGTGTTGGCTCTGTGTGTTCGAGACTGTAAAAAGTAAAATCGAGCTTATCATCACGGTGATCTCTGCCTGTTTTGATGGATGACAAGTAGAAAGAGTCCTTGGAATATTCAGGCGACATGGTAAAGATCGGAACTTTCTTTAATTTGTTTCTACGAAGATGGGAGATGGAGTCTACCTACTGGCCTTCGCCACCACTTATATATATAGAAAGCTTCCATCATCTTCCATTAATGAATGCATCAAGATCTTGTGTGCATTAGCTTCTAAACTATTGTTCAAAGCTTTTACTTTGCATTGCCCGTATACATTTGTGAAAAGAAGAAGCACGCCTAATAAATCCAAACTGCAAAATTATAAGATAATGAAATCGCTGACAAAAGTGACCACCTGTTGGGTTGTCTCAAAAAATGCTATTTCTCGTACTTTCGTAAAGAACTACACGACCAGTCTCCAGGTCAAAAGCCATGTTGATGTTAACCGTGCACATACTATTACATTTATAATTATCCATCTTTGTCACTATTAGGAATTTCTTGGAGAAAGATGGATAAAGAATGAATGTTCCTCCTCCAGATGCTAAGGAAACCAATATCATGATGTAGTTTGTGCCTTTAATGTGTTAGTGAATGTTGGAGAATAGCGATTAGTTGCCGCTTAAAATTTGTAGAAAGGTAGAGATTGTTGATCCAAATTCTAAAACCATCGGTTTAAAGTCCAGTTATTCAATGCAATAGAGGACTATTCAACGTGCTTGATTAAGCATCTGTCCTTTCCCATATTGTCGCCGGTTGCCCTAATAATAAGAGAAAGATATGTGAAGCAAGAACCTGTTATGTTGTCAATGGAGGTATAGAATTGAAGGTTCATCCTTTCATAATTCCGACCAAGAAAAGACAAATCTTGATTGGGGTTCAGGTAATTTCTGAGGAACATGTAACTTATTTGGCAATTATGGTGATCAAACTTTGCAGATGGGATCATATTTGGCGATGTTGGCTTTGTTTCATGGACCTGCTTAAAACTGTTGTAGTGTAACTCAATATCTAGAAACTAAGAATTGAAGAAAATGAACAATTGCCAAATGTCTGATAAGCATCCAATTTAATTATTTTGTTATTATATTATTTTTGACAGGATGACAGTAGAAGGATTGCATCAACATTGTTTACTTCACTGAAAAAGAAAAAGGATCATGGTACTTTTGTCTCTGCTTCACCTTACTATATCAGTATCTTTTGTAGACTACAGAGTAACTCCTCTGAGTCGGGACAGATCACCAGTTCCATATGGCCTGTGCCTATCCTCTTGCCATTTATTACGAGCCACAGATTTCATTTATTTATTGTGAAATATGTGGCTAACAATGGATGACACTTGACACACGGCATATAGAACAGAAGAGTGAGTCAATTGAAATGCTTGCCATTTTTTAATGAAAAATTTGCTAATTGCGTAGAAAAACTCCTTTTTCTCATCCTGCCTGATAGTCACCATTATCATCCAAATATCGTCTGAACTTATTCTGGAAAGGCTCTTGCTAAGATACTTGTACGCAGTTACTCATTATTCAGTAGCAGTAACCACTTTTTGTGTTAGTTGTGCAGTTTTCACCCTCTGCTAGACGGCTGATGACTATTGATGCTTAAATTTAGCATATGTAGGCTTTCAGTCTGCAGCTATTAGGAGTAAATGAATTGATAGATAATAAATTAATTAGCACAGGAAGGCTAGCAGCTAGACTAAAAGTTTGGTCCTCGTGGATATAGCCAAGCAGAAGCATACGTAAGCAATCTGCATCATATTCATCCCTACTCATTGCTACATAAGGCAAAGGCATGAGGATGAAGCCTGCCTCACCAGGCATCTTGGGGAGTTGCCTTAACTTTGCAGCAGTATACTTCCTCTTTAAGCAAGTTAACCATCTAGGTAGGATGCATTAAAGAGTCTCTAGCAATTTAGAAGCAATGAACATCAACTGAGCCGGATATCAAAAGAAAACAGGTCCTTGATGGTTGACCATTATTTGCATATTGTCAGCATTATTTTTATACTTACTAGTTTTACTAGTTTAGCATTAATGGATAACATAGTGGAATGTTTGTAGAGAACTTCTAATCAGATTCAAGCTTCTCCATGTATTGATTGTAGTAGATGGTCATTTTAAAAGCGTGATTAACAACGTCAACTACGACCAAGTGGCATCTCTGAATCAGCTTCAACCTAGTGACCCGTATAAAACTTCCAAGCAAGAATTCATATAATACCCAACAGTGGATGAATTTCAAGGCCAGCTAGCTTGATCTGTGCTATGCATATGAAAACTTTTGGGAACAGAAACCAATGTGTTAACTAAATGAAATCCTGTAGTTCTCATGTTTCACCTAAATAGCATAATCCATACAGCAAAAAAGCATACGTAACCTCTCCAAGGAATCCTTTCCTTGATTGTTCTTCCTACAGCATACGATTTCCTCCATTTTGACTGTCATGACATCATAAGGTTTCCAAGAAATCACACTTCATCTTTGCTTCATTGAAGAGCAACTTCAAAGATGACTCCTTCAAGATTTCCAACGACAGCTCGAGTCCCAAGAACTTCCTTCATTCTCATCTTATTCTGAGTAGCTTCTCGGCTAATCAGTGAATCCATGCTGCAAATACATAACAGCTATCATGGAAATGGAAAAGGAGAAGATGACGGATATGATTGACAAGGAAAGCTGTGACAGAACAAAAGCCATGACAGAAAATTGAACAGTTTACTGATGTCAATAAGACTGAGAACAATTTTCCAAAAAAGGAATAAAGCTAAAAAACACTTTTTCTAAGGAAATATTCGGAGTAAACATACTAAGGGTATGCTTGTTTAGTGAGTATGAGAAGAAAGGAATGGGTATGAAATCAAAAACAATGCTTGGTAAAGAGTTATGATTGGATAGGTAATATTATCATTCCTTATTTTGGGGCCTTACTTCATTCCTCCCAGTAACCAACCAGAGGAATGGGAATCATTACTTAGACCAATCTTGCTTTTTCTCACTCTTTCCACAACATTTTTAACAAACCAACTACCATCAATAGTAATGGTAATCATTCTTTTATTTTAACCAACTATCATAATTATAATGATTATATCTATTCCCATTCCTCACTATATTCATTCCAATTCCCATTTTCATTCCCCTCTTTAAACCAAGCGCCCCCTAAGTATCAAATGCAATAGATATAATTCATTGCTTTACCTCCCCAGTTCAAGTTTCTCACTTTACTCTTTTATCAAAATAATTCAATCCAGAATATAGGAGTCTATAGAGTACAGACTACATAAAATAGGAAAGGGCCAGCAAAGTTGGGGACACCAATATGAGCCAATAAGTTACTTACATTTTAGCTCTGGATACATAGGCTAGTATGAACTTGCATTTTCCTCCCCGCAAACGAAGTAATTGTTCCACAGTATTAAACAATGGAGGAATGCTCGACTGCTGAAAGCTTACATGTTGTCAAGGATATTTTCATTTTCACTAGTAAGAAAGGGACTGCAGAAACACAAGAGAGAAAGAAAGAGAGAGTGCACAAGCAATATTTGTTATGAATATACATTTTCCCATATGGAATAACTTGATACATCAAAGACAATACATAAGCATGCCTTCACTTTTCCTATGCACAATGGAGTGAATATCTATGAAACTTCATCAGATTGCTCACGAGACCATGATTGCTCCAGTAACTATCGCAGGTGTGAGAATAAGCATGTACTAAGAATCAGTAGATTCTAATAACATTACAGTCAGTAGATTCTGATAACATTACAGTGACATGCTTATTGGACTTTAGATTACTACAACACTAACATACCACTGTCCAAGATGAAAAATGGAAGTGCAACTGTTTCTGCAAAACTAAATTTACAGCAGCATGAAAAATAATTGTCAAAAAAACTATAGTTATATGAACAACGTCACAAGGAAATTTGGAATAAATCATATGAAACTGAAAAAAAAGGATGAAAATGACAAGATGTGTGCACATAAATCCATATATTTCATAAAATATCCAGCACAAGTGATAGGTGATGCTTTAGAGATTGTATTATTGATATGTGAAAAGAAGACAACTGGAGCAAGCTCCCCCTCCTGGTGAAATCCAGGCCTGAATATTACTTCACAATTTCCAAAAATCGTGCCCCCCTCTTTCCCCTGTTCAGCTATATTCCCCCCCTACATATTCTCTCTCCATAACTAACTATAACAAACTCATAACAACTTGCCTACATGGCAGATTCCCGTTTTCCCAACTTGCTCCTACGAATATGAGTTTTAATGGGCTTAGGTTGCTTACATAGTATAGGCTGATCAATAGGAGAGGTACTAGCAATTCCCTCCAACTCAATAGGCACCTTGTCCTCAAGGTGGGTAGAAAGAAACTGCCCTTTAATAAATTCTGCATCCTTCCAAGTGGCCTCCTCTACTGGTTTAGATTTCCAACGGACAAGCCACTGTTGAATATTTCTTCCTTTGGACTTGGTGACGAGTGAGGCAAGGATTGCCTCAGGTTCAACCAACTCCGAGGTGTCCATCTCTAACCCTTGAGGAAGATTGTGCTCAATAAGATGATCTCACCCACTGCCCTCTTTAGCTGGAAAACGTGGAAAACATGATGTACTTTGGATGTAGGTGGGACCTATAGTTTATAAGCAACCTGTCCCACCTTACCAATGATCCGAAAAGGACCGTAATATCTTGCAGAAAGCTTAGGACAGATGCGCCTTGCAACGGTAATCTGTCTATGTGGTCTTAGTTTAACAAAGACGAAGTCTCCCTCCTGAAACTTCACCTCCCTCCTATGAACATCTGCAAATTTCTTCATCATGTATTGTGCACGAAGTAGGTTGTGTTTGAGTTGGCGTAAAGCTTCATCTCTATCTACCAAAGCTAACGCCACTGATTCCACTAGAGTTTCTCCCTGAGAAAAGTGCAGTAAGGTTGGTGAGGTGGAAGGCAACCATAGACGACTTCAAAAGGAGTCCTCCCAATTGCTGCACGATAGTTAGTATTATACCAATATTCAGCCCAAGACAACTAATGAGACCAATTTTTAGGTTGCTCGGAAGCAAAGCAACAAAGGTAGGTTTCTAAACACCTGTTAACCACTTCCGTTTGGTCTTCCGTTTGGGGATGGTAGGAAGAACTCATCTTCAATATTGTCCCTTGTAACTTGAATAACTCTTTCCAAAAATTCTAGTGAAAAGTGGGTCTCTATCACTCAATATGGAGCTAGGAACACCATGCAACTTCACCACATCTCTTATAAACACTTCAGCCATTGTTTTAGCCGTAAAAGGGTGTTTGAGAAGTAAGAAATGAGCATCCTTTGATAGCCGATCCACTACCACCGTTATGACTTCGTACCCTTGGGTTTTAGGAAGCCCCGTAAAGAAATCCATTGAGATTTCATCCCATATCAGCCTGGGAATGGGTAAAGGTTGCAAGAGATCAGCTGGAGACATGGCCATGTATTTATTCTTTTGGCATATGGCACATTCCCGAACAAATTTCTGTATTGATGATTTCATTCCTAGCCAAAACAATCCATTAGCCAGCCTCTTGTAGGTGTTTAGGAAACCAGAATGTTCCCCTAACATTGAGGAATGATACTAATGCAATAATTGGGGAATTAATGTAGAAGTAGACGAAAGAACTAACCTGTTCTTATAGAACAACAAGCCTTCCCTTAGATGATAATCAGGTTTTGAGTTATGATTCTATAGTATAGTTGAAATGAGGGAGTTCAGCTCGGCATTCCCCTTAACTTCTTGTCGAACCACATCCATATTAAGCCAAAATGGAGCTGAAATTGCCGTGGATAACAGCTTATCGTCTTCCACTCTAAAGAGGGCATCTTAAGCTCCGTTGTACTTTCCCGATTTATAGATAACTTCAAAGTCTAAACCCAACAACTTAGCTTACCAACATTGTTGATCTATTGATGGAATTCGCTGGTCTAACAAATACTTCAAGCTCTTGTGGTCTGTAAAAACTTTGAAATGCCTCCCAGTTAAAAAATGCTTCCAATGCTGAATTGCCATCACTACCGTCATCACTTCTTTCTCATAAACTGACTTGGAATAAGTCGATTCGGCAAGTGCTTTGCTGCAATAAGCCAATGGGCGGCCCTCTTGCATCAGGACAGCACCCAAACCTCTCCTTGAAGCGTCACACTCAATGGAAAATTCCTTGGAAAAATCTGGCAAAGCTAGAAAGGGTGATGTAGTCATTCTCCTTTTCAATTCCTCAAAAGCCTCTTGGGACTCCTTCCTCCAAATGAACTCATCTTTCTTGGTAAGTTCAATAAGTGATTTTGCAATTTTTCCATAATCTTGGACAAATTCTCTGTAGTACCTATGAGTCCAAAGAACCCTCTCACTCCCTTTACATTCTTGGGAATAGGCCATTCCAAAATACTCTTGATCTTCAATGGATCCATAGCTACCCCTTCGCATGATAGGACATGGCCTAAATACTCCACAGATTGCTGTCCCAAAATACATTTCCTTCTAGTAGCATACAACTGATTGTCCAGTTGGAGTTGTAACACCCAAGCCAAATGCCGCATATGTTAATTCCAATCTGAACTATAAATCAAAATGTCGTCAAAGAAAACTAAAACAAACTTTCGTAACAAAGGGTTGAAAATAGAGTTCATAGTGCATTGAAAGGTAGCGGGTGCATTCATGAGTCCGAAGGGCACAACTAGGTACTCATAATGCCCCTTATGAGTCCGAAACCCAATTTTATGGATATCCTACTCTCTAACTCTGATCTGGTGAAAACCCAACTTCAAATCTACCTTCTCAAAGTACTTGGCCCCATATATCTCCTCCATCAGCTCATCTATTACTAGAATTGGAAACTTGTCAGGCAACGTGAGCTTATTCAAAGCTCTGTAATCACCACACTTCCACCATAACCCATCCTTCTTTTTAACAAGAATCACAGGGCTTGAGAAAGGACTAATGTTGGGCCTGATTACTCCCATTTCCAGCAACTCTTTGATCTGTCTTTCAATCTCATCCTTGTGATGATGTGCGTGCCTATAGGGATGAATGTTCACAGGTTCTGCCCCTTCCTTCAGGTTGATCGCTTGGTCATTAGCCCTCTTGGGAGGTAGCTCTTTTATCTCCTGAAAGACTGACTCAAATCTGAACAAACAGCCCGCAATTCCTGCTGTTGCACTGAATTCAAGGTTCCCTTTTCTTCAGATACGGATCCTCCTATTCCTATGGACCACAACAACCCTTCCACTTCCACTTCCTCGCGCTTGAGTATCTGTTGTAGAGCGTGAGGAGAAGAGCCTTGCATATTAATTCCTTGCAAAGTGACTTTCGTTCCCATTTGGTCGAAGGACATACACATCTTCTTCCAATCTACTCTCACCACCCCTAATGTCTCCAACCATGCAACGCCTAGTATTAAATCAGGTCCCCCAATATCGAAAACATATGCATCTACACTAAACTCAACTCCATTCATTTCCAGTTTCACCTCCTTACAAACTCCTTGTGAGAATGACCGATGCCATCTCCCAATCTTACCTCGAAGGTTCGAGTAGGAGTAATGGAAATTCCTATGGCTTGCTTCAACCTACTAGACACAAAATTATGACTAGCTCCACTATCTCCCAAAATTAAGATAGGAATTTCATTAAGCTTACCCATCAAAACCACGGATTTCGAAGATGTGGATTGATCTTTTCCCATTTCTCTGAACTCAACCAAGTTGCATACCAGCTCCCAATCCTCTTAATGCCCCTCTTCCTCCGTTGTTTCCTAACTTTTTACTATACTATCATCTGTGTCTCCTTCCCGAACAATCAACTTCTACTTCTTGTCTGGGCACCAGTGAAGTGGACCGAAGGTTTGGCCACACTTAAAACACAACCCCTTTGCCCTTCTCTCCATAAGCTATTTATACGACAAATTCCTTGCTCCCTTCCACTTGGTTCCACTATTTCTATTTCCGTCTGCCACAGCACCTCGGAATTTGTTGGGCGTTTCCCTTCCTTCACTCCTCGTATTAACAAATCTTCTGTTTGAATGACCAAAACGAGGGATAGCTAGTGTGTCCAACTACGAACCATGTCTAGAAGGTTGGATCCCGAATTTTGCCATGGTTCGCTGGTGCGGATTACCTCTTCACTAATCAACTCCCTTTCTACCTTTCGCACCACAGTCAACAATCGATTTCTGGTCGGTGGGTCGTGAGTCCCGACCCGATTCTTAACATCTTCCCATAGACCACCCAGAAAACAGCTCATAAACCATTCTTCTAGGAAATGGGTGATTTGTGAGGACAACCGTTCAAACTCGTTGATATATTCAACCATCGAACCACGTTGGACGACCGATTTGAGCTGCTCGATCGGATTACCTTCATCCTTCCCACCATACCGATCGAACAGAGAATGCTTGAAGCGTTCCTACGTCATGCATGGATCAGGCTCGCGTATGGAAATGAACCAATATAACGTAGCCCTCCATACATATCTGAGACATCAATAAACGAAGCTCAGAAGGGATACCATGGATCAAAAAATAGAACTTTGCACGTGTAACCCATTCGAAAGGATCGTCCCTGTGGAACAAAGGGAGATCGACACGTTGTGCTGCGTTCCTATACTCTTCCCACAAACGCTCTGTTGTCGCAAACACCGAGCGATTCTCCTGTCGACGAGGCTCTGTCCCTTGAGTACCATTAATCGGTTTTTCACCACCCAACGAGGAAGACCCAAGGTGAGTCAACACTAGTGAACCTTCGACTCCTTCTCCCATTAATAAAGGATTGAACCCATTAGGATAAGGATTTGTTATGTTTCTGTTTACCTATTAGGATTTGTTTCTGTTTACCTATTAGGATTTGTTTCTGTTTTATTTTATTTTAAGTTTCCTAGTTAGGAAGGTTTTCTTGTCCAGCAAGAAAAGAAATAAGTTAGCTTTAGAA
>JAOTAY010000008.1:6007673-6027174 GCA_025629805.1 Erythroxylum baracoense | reverse complement strand
CTTGTTGATTAAATCCTAAGTTTTATGCTTGGATTTGGTTCCGAGATTAACCTAAAATCTCTACCTAACTACTTCCGTTGTATCACCCATACTCTGCTTCTCTAAGTTCCTGCCAGTTATGGCTTGGAATCCTTCCCTCAACTCCGACTGAAGGAGATTTTAAGACTTAGCCAATGTCTCGACACCGGCCATCAAAGAACTCAACTGTGTCCGTAACTCCTTCAGAGTAGCATCGTACGACTTAACCATCCCTTTTTGAGCTGAAAGTGATGATTTTTGCCTCCTAAGAGATGTTTCTACTACAGAGACTCTAGATTCCATTCGAGTTTGCATACAATCTCTACCTTCTACACTCTCTCAGTGAAAGCACCAGTTGATAGGTGATACTTTAGAGATTGTATTATTGATATGTGAAAAGAGAGACAACTGGAGCAAGCTCCCCCTCCTGGTAAAATCCAGGCCTGAATATTACTTCACAATTTCCAAAAATTGTGCCCCTCTCTTCCCCCCTATTCAGCTATATTCCCCCCTACATATTCTCTCTCCATAACTAACTATAACAAACTCATAACAACTTACCTACATGGCAGATTCCCCTTTTCCCAACTTGCTCCTACGAACATAAGTTTTAATGGGCTTAGGTTGCTTAGGTAGTATAGGCTGATCAATAGGAGAGGTACTAACAAGAAGTATAACAATGCAACCATCTTTAAGTGTTAAAACGCATTTAAGTTGACATAAGACTGTAGTCAATAAGTTTTGAGTGATTCTGGTCATCTTTTTCTTTATACTTCTCATAGGCATTGTCCTTACCTTCTCCCAGTCTACATGCAGTTTCTCAAAACAAAGACGAAGAGAAGGACCAAATAGTGGTGGACAAACCTCATTGCAATGAGAGTTATGGTAATAAAGATAGAACCAAACAAGAATCATTTGCTCAAAGTCCTGCATAATCTTCAATATTTTCAACTCCTTATGTTGAATGGATGGTAAACCACATGCAAATTCTTTTTCTCATTAGTGATGAAACACATTTACAAATATTGTTTAAGTGATAGAACGGAAAGGAAACAATAAGGATATATATGTCAGCTCCAAGAATTAGGTCGAACCCCTCGGAGTATCTTTGTACTATATGATTGATATGGTCAGAATTTCCCCACTCAAGCTTTTCTGCTATTAATTCTGCATTAAGATGCCAAAAAGGAAGATGTCAGTTGGTCGCAACCAGAACCCTGCCGTTCAAGATCCCATTTCTCCCCTCACCAGCACAATTCTCAGAGGATGCATGGAGCTCTATATTTTTCTTCAGTATCTGAAAGTGATTGATATGTTAAAGTACGTGAAAATTACAGATAAAATTATTTACATAATTTAGGCACAGAACAATGGCATCAAGAGTACATGAAGGTCTATAGGAGATTTTTCTAGAAAAAGTTCAGGGTTTTGCTTTTGGGGGCAACAATTTATGCCAGGATAGTCTCGCTTATAAGGTCAAATTAATACATCCTAAGAAGAAATTGTTCAAAATAAGAAGTCATGTAAGTTCATAAACTTTAGAAGAGTTCATTTAGTACACTAAGAATCTAAACTACTCCAACTTTCTCGCTCGTTAAACTTATAGGCAGAAATAAAATTAAGGAGCCCATTGAGCATTTATTTTACTAAGAAATATCACGAGACTAAAATGAAATCAGTATTCAACATTAAACTTATATAGGAGATTAAAAAAAACTGTTTAATACCTATTTATAATAGAAGTAAAATTTCCAGTGGAAACAAGATTTTTTTTTAATTTTTTGCTGATTGTTAATAGTAATATACGAATAATTAAATATCAAATATACAATTAACCTATACAAAATACCATGTAAATAAAACAACATAATAAGTTTTACATTTTATACAATTAATAGTACAAAATTTATGCCTATGTCAAATATCATAATGAAATTCTTTTATTAAACACCTAAGGCCGCCAGCTGGAAACTTTCAGGATTTCAGAAGTTCCTAAACGCTCTCAATCATAAAAATCAAACACCTTCTACATAACCATGTCTAAGTTCATGTACCATTGATACCATTATTCTTCAATTGATACGAGCCTTGCCTTCAGTACTTCTTCATTGTGGTCAGTTAACACAACTTGATGGCAAAATCTACTGCAAAGGATTCCAGTAACCCCTGCAATTTAGTCTAAAAGGATTACAATCTGTCTTTGGAGGATTCCATGATACTTAAGCTTTAACCAAGAACTACAAAAAAAATTACAAAACGAGAAGCAATAGCGTGAAAATTTATATCCTGCTGTGCAAAGTGAGATTTTAAAATAGAATGCTTTCTTGGAAATGACATGATTTTGAAGTATATTCTAAGGGAACAAAGATGTGGAATCCAACATTAAGAAAAGCTTAACCACAATGCCGTTAAAATTAGGAGTATCAGACACTTGGTCAAATGGTATGATAGACACGTGCAAAAGAAAACAACACACCAGTCTTACTCCTAATAGTATTCAAAATCCATACTAGAATACATGTACTCGACAAATAAGATTATTCGGCAATCTATCTATAAGTTGGAATAACTGAGATCCCGTAAAGATATCACTTAACATATCACTTATACAACCTACAACACATTATGAGATAGGTGTATGGAAGGTATTAGGTTCGTGCCAAGCTATTGTGCACAAGGATATCATTATCCAAACAACAAATACATACATATACACACAGATACACCGAAAGAAAGAAACTTTATTATCAAAATTTCAAGATTAAAGGGAAGAAACATTGGATGAAGAAGATATAACCAAAAAAATAATGAATTAAGATCACATGAGGACAATAGCATTAATAGATCTATGAAAACACTCACCTACTCCGGATCCTAGCTCTATGATAGAACATCCTTTGAGCATCTCAGCATTTTTTGACACATAGTCATTCATTAGCATGGCACCAGGCCATACCAGTTGACCCGTCAAGTCAAAATCAGCTGTAACAAAAGTTTGTACAACAGGTTGAAAAAAGACATTATTCTAGCCGCAAACTGATAGACATGTGAAGCTTCAAAAATCATCAAGAAAGGTACAATTAAAAACATTGAAACCAAAAGAACAAAAGCTATCTAGTTAAGCATGAATAACCCGATCAGATTGTTTCTACAAACATCAGGTATCCTGATAATTTCACTTAATTTTTCACATTCAGTAGCTTCAATTATATCAACTTATATGATGATAGCACCATCTTTACATATTTACATAAAGCTAAATGTCAAAAAGAAATGAAATTTCTCAATTATAGGCATTCTCTAATTCAGTCCATAAAGGCACGAGCCTGTAGGTAGCAGAGGTGTTCAATGACCAAAACGGTTTTATCATTGAACATCGTCTTTGACTTCGCTGAAAAGACTAAATGGAAAAAAGTTTCCTACTTTATGAAAATGGTCACATCCTGAACCGTATCCTATAACACATCCACTTCAAAGAGAGCGAACTATTAATGTTTGTGTTTCTGGGTTTTCATCGTGCATTATAACCCACATGTGATTTTCATATGCCAGCAATGGAAAAGGGAGATCAATGAATATTCCCGAACCTAAAGGAACCAGCTTTCCGAATTACTCTGTCATTCCGATTTGCAATAACGTAATGGAGAGCTTTTTAGTTGTTTAACTGAACTAAGAGCTGGTGACGCGAGATGGGTATTGCCTATTTGATTAATTCAGATCAAAAGAATTGAGGAAACACTCACTTGAAGCGGATTGGAGACAGAAAAGCTGAAGAACATTTGACCCAAATGTAAATGTCGTTAACTGGTAACTGCAAAACAAGTGAAATCATAACTGTTCCTTTTTAGGATTTCCAGAGAATATATAGAGTAAGAAGATTTTACTCGTCGTTGATAAAGAAAGATTCGTCTAAGCAAACAATGTCTTCATCTTCTCTTCCTTCGTCTTCTCCGTTCATTTTTTTTCCCTATGTAGTCTTCTGTTGTTTCTTCTCTCTACTCTGTTGAAGCCTCAAGGAACGGTGAAATGAGAATCGTTCAAGCCTCTAGCGATTCCGGTAGAGAGTGCGAAAGATTAAGGAGTAGACTTAACAGATGACTGGGAAAGAAAAACTAGACTAGAAGAAGTACTTGTTCCCACACAACATTCTAATTATCACAACTAGTAGAAATGGCAATTTTTGCAATCCGGCTCAGAAACGACTCCGTTTGGATTAATCTATTTTTTAATTTTTTAATTTTTAGAGGTCAAGTACGGGGTAATAAATTATAAAGTTTATTTTAAATTTTATTTTATTATTAAATTTTTTTATATTATTTCTTAATATTTTAATTATGTGGTCCATAAGCAAAGAAAATATTAATATATAAAATATTATCAAACAAGTAAAAAATTAATTAGATTTTTTTAATAACCAACGATAAATCAATAAATAGAAATTTAAATTAAAAAGAATTATGGATTTTTAATATTTATAATTCAATTGAGTTAGTAGTAAAAAATATAATTTTTACTACAATAAACATTTAAAAGAAGCGAGAAAAAAATAATATTTTATAAAATTATATAGAGAAAGACCAATATTTTTCTTTTTTCAAACATTGAATACAAAAGCTAACATTTATATTCTATTTACAAAGACGGATGGGTCAAATTTCATATAAATGTCTCTTTTATGATGATATGACTTATCATTATTTACATTATAATTATAAATGTCATAATTATTTATGTAACATTTATATTAAATACAATCAATAACTAATTCAAAATGTTTTAGTATATTTAATGTGTAAAATATGATTTACGGTTCAATACTTGACAAAATATTTAATTAAACTTCTAATATTATTTCTAACATTACTTTGCATCTTAATATTATTAAAATAATATTCATTTCATTTTAAATAGTGTGCAAAAGTGATATTAGTAATAATAATATAAGATTTATTTAAATTTTTTATGTAATAATATAGAATTGAATGAAACATTTGTTCACGTAATTTTATTTTTAAAATAAAAATTACATTTAATAAATCTAAATTGCTTAAATACGGTATCAAACAGACCTATAAAAGTTTTAAATTTATTAAAATTTAGAGTGATATTAAAATTATTTAAAAAATATTAAAAGGCAACATAATACCAAAGATAACAAGAAAGAATATTTAAGTCTTTTGAAAAATATTTATTAAATCGTATTGTAACCTTTGACATTAAGAATTTGAACATGCTTCATAATATTTTATCCCTTTTGTCATTAACCATGTAACTGATAATCATCCACAAAGTGCATGTAGCACCAACATTAAGATAACTTTAAAGAGAAAACTAAGCAATATTACTTTATTCTCATTTTCCATTTTAGGTTCCGGGAAAGTGAGAATAGTAATGAAACTTTCTATGTGGTGAAAAAAGTGAACATTTTCTTCCCTCATAAACTGTAAAGAAAAAGTAGCACAAGTTACTATCGAACCCAATGACCATTTTATGGTTCAAACAGAAGGGTTATAATGTTGAGTACAATTCCCAGGACATAAATTACCTCTTGTTGAGTTGAGGCTCTGAATTTCATTTATTTCTAAAAGTATACGATTGTATCACAAATTCACAATGCAATACACATGTTACAAAACAACACCGTGTGGGCCACTCTTTCTACCAAAAGGGCATTGCAAAGTTGGAAGGCCCGAAACCTCTCATATCTTCGAGACATCAGCTGTCACTCGGCTTAACGCGACTCCACTTTTTGATCCAGGTTGACGACCTAAATGTTTGCAGATGAAATCTCCGGCAGAAAGAAGTTTTGCAAGATCCACATTTGTATTCACACCTAACCCCTTGAGCATGTAAAGTACATCTTCTGTTGCAACATTGCCTGAAGCGCCCTTTGCATAGGGGCACCCGCCTAAACCTGCCACAGAGGTGTCGACTACACTAATCCCCATCTGTTAAAGAGACAAAATAGGAGAGAGTTATGACATATACATCACATCGGGCCATAAAAATGACAACCACAGAAGATGTGAGTATAGAGAATTACTAATCCCCAACAAATATATGCTATGAATTTGAATGGAGCTGAAAGCATGGCGTGACTAAAAGGCAGAACTAAGATACAGTCTGATAAAAGCTGTCTGAGTATCCAAGTCATGGATGGACAGCCATAAACTATGCTATTAATCGTCAAGATGCAGTTATTAACTTGTACTAATGCATCCTGAGGGAGAACTAGAAAGTTTAGTTCTTACCTGAAGGGACACTAAAATATTTGAAAGCGATTGCCCATAGGTGTCATGGAAATGGACAGCAAGCTTCTCAGCCGGAACAACAGCCATTACAGCCTCGAGCATAGGAATAACAGTACCTGCTCCACATCAAAGGGAGGGTAACTGAGAATAACACAATGTCACCAACTCGAGAGACAATAAACAACTGAGTTTACATTGGAACAATCAACTAGAAGGCAGTAAAGTTAACTCCATCAGTTTTATTTGTGTATTAAGATTCACAACAGCCCCAGGCACCCTAGAAAGATGCAATTACTACTAAGATGGGGACCATGCAAATTCAAGACAAAAGCCATCAACACAAAAAAGCACCACTGATTAACCTTTCGAAAATATGAAATAGCTAGAAGTGTTGGATAACCTAAAAATAACAGGTAAGCAAATTTTGGAAAACGAAGAAGAAGTTCAACAAAACAAACTCCTATATGTTAACCGCTACACTTTGATCAAACAGACCAAGGGCATTGCTTGTCGTGCATGAAGAGGCACGTGACTGAGGAAATCATGAAACAAAGAGAGCAAGATAGGAAAGATTGAATAAATTCTAATATATTATTGCATAATCATTACCGGGTGTACCAACTCCAATTGTATCACCAAGGGATATCTCAAAGCAACCCATGTCATAAAGTTCTTTTGCCACATAAGCCACCTTTGATGGAGAAATCTCTCCTTCCACAGGACAACCAACAACACAAGACACATACCTATCAAGTTCAATAGCAATTCATTTTCTCAAAATATGCTACTTCTGCAAAGTTAGTACAAGAATATAATCACCTATAGCTTCTAATGTAAAAGCTAACCATTTTAGAATTCAAATAATGCTTAAAAATAACCAAGTCTATAGTTCCTACATTTATCTTTAAAGACGTTATACAACACAGATCACAAGACCTCCAAGACAGTTATCATCATGACCAAAAGAACTAATCAGCAATCTATCTTAGCTAATAGGACTAGAGAAACATGAGGTGGTCGACAGATGATATCTGGACAATTCCAGCCACAACACAATAATAGAACAAAAGATATCAAACAGGTGTAAGACTTTTACAAATTTGTCCATTAGGAGGTTTAATCTGCACCACATGCAGATGACAGAAAGATATCAGATCTCTCAATAAGGATTCCAGTCAAAAGATAGATAATGTATACCCACGAACAGGTATTGAGAGTGTTTTAGCAGCACGAGTAACAGCACGATAACGAACAAAACTCTCTTCAATGCTACAATTGATGTTTGACTTTGAGAATGACTCAGAAGCTGAGGCAAAAACTGCTATTTCCTTAGCACCTGCTGCAACTGCTGCTTCAAACCCCTAGAAAATAAACATATTACATCGTCAGATTCTGACAGAACATCAAGGCAATGTTTGAGCTCCAATTAATGTGTCAGATATCCCACCTTTACATTAGGAGTAAGGACAGGTAATCTAGAGCCCTTCAAACTACGAACAGCTTCCATTACATCTCTTGCATCTGCCAGCTGTTTGAAGCAGTAAAATAAATGGTAAAATACAAAAAACAACAGAAGATAAATGAAAATAAGCGAGGAACCACAACCAAAAAGAGGCATAGAGAGAAGAAGAAGGAGAAACTAATAGACTGATATAACCTTCATGATAAAACAGTCTGCAATAACACTTAATAAACATGTGTTCATTCTCTGGCTAATGATTGTATAAAGGTGTTTCTAAGATATGGTGAAACTCTTCAAAACTTCAACAAATGTAGCATAAATCTATAATTGATATCGCCAAATCAGATACGAAGATAAAAAAGCACATCTGATCATTACTACAGCATACTAATTTGACGAGATCATCCATCATACACACAACTTGATTGAACTTAAAATGAATGAATTAAATTACCTGTGGAACCCATTTAGGTGACACAAAACCTGTTGCCTCAACAACTGGCAACCCCGCAGCAACTAGTCTTCGAATCAGTTCAACCTTCACATCTGTAGGTACTATGTTTTTCTCATTTTGTAATCCATCCCTGGGACCAACTTCTACTATCTTCACAAACTTCGATATACCATTCAAAAGCTGCATTATATCAGGAAAAGAAAAATCAGAACTCAAACAAGAGGGAACTAATTTTTTTTAACTGCATAAAATGTAAAGTAATAGACATTTGGGCAAATGCAATGCAGGAATGAGAAATGAAACTTGGATTCTTATTTATAGAAGATAATGACCTCAATCTTCTAATCTGTACAAGAAGATTATGGTTTTATTATAATCATGAAATCACCCTATTTGCTGTATGCTATGTGTCTTTGTCATTGACTTAGGAGATATAATGTCAGTCAGAAAAGTAGTTGACTCGATAAAAGTTACAGATACCTTATAATTCCTGCCTATGGCCGTACTCCTCCGGTTAAAGGAGTCACCTTGGGATGGTTCTCTTGTATGTCTTTTCCAGGGAAATTTTTCCCCTTTATACTCCTCATAATCTTCTCTGAAACCAAAGTGATCACAAGTTTTACTTATTGCATGTGAAAGGGAAATTGAATAATCCAGACGATGTGACAAAGAGGAGAAGCATAATATCGTAAATACTTACTCACAACAGTTGGAAGAGTTACAGCTTCTTCCATCAATCCAGCGATTTCCCATTCCTATATCATCAACTCTGGGACGGCAAGCACCAGATGAGAACCTTTGAATCATGTCAATGGTACTCATGCTTGGTAACTTGTTAAGTCCTAGTGGTTCCCCCACGCTCGACATTGTGATGGTCGATGTAAAAGTTCAGGCTGAAATCAAGAGAAAATTTGTTAGATATCTATGCCTCCTAGGACAAAAAGATACTTATCAAGAAGGATCGATCTCATTAGCATCGCTTCACATGTATTGATCTTGCAGAATTTGAACACTTAAAAGTGTTAATAACCACAAAACATATAGAATCGCAGCTTTTGCTGTATCCTTCTGACAAGTGAATGTCTATTATTTATGCCACCACTCGGAGCACAATCTACTTGGCAGCTATGAGCAAGAAAAAGGAGAAATGAAAGAAAAGCTACAAATTACTGCTAAATAATTTCATGAACTAACACAATAAAACTCACAACCATAATCTAATATTTTGAAGCAGGCACTAGATGAGTGAAACAGAGCATTTGGAAGCATTGAGGCTTATTGCTTGGTATTCCAAGATAACAGATAATAATTTCATCAGCGAAGTAATTGGATACAATGTAACCAGAACTATACCTAACTTTTCACCAACCGCATCATTCCCTTATTTAGCTTATCCAATCCATTTTTTCCCTTATCGCATCCAATTTGTTACATGAAACAGTTCAGTTAAACAATCCTAGGCGTCCCACACAATTTTGGTTTCAATGTCCAAAATTCACGCCGATGCAGGACAATGCACCGTCCAAAATTTAAAAAATAAATAGGACATACGAGCATAGATCAAAAGCCCGTCTTCATGAAAGCGAACTAGAAAGCTAACAAGCAGGAACTCAATCTAAACAAAATAATGGAACAAAACATGAAAAGTCTGGTTATAATTAAACTGTATTCCTCGTTGTCACAATCTTTTCTCCTCCGACTTCTCGGAAACCACACAGAAGAATACGCGTAAAGTAAAAAAGAACCCATAATCAAGAAGCTAGAAAAAGAAAGAGAATGAAAGATGGACCTTGGATTGGAAGCGACGAAGAGATTAAAAGAATAAAACCAAAGAAACTAGGGTTCCCGAAGCAGATTCAGAAACCCTAGGAATTGGGGATTTCCTTGTTTTTGACTGAGTTAAAATAAATTGTTCTCCAAAATTGCAGGAAGTTATTAGGTAGTTGAATAGGTGAAGATGATGAAGAAGAAGAGAAGGTGACCACCAAAACGTGACGGAGTTGTTATGTACGCACGTTTTTCTGTTTTTATTATTTTCGTATTTTTTATATATAATTATAATAAGGACAATTTATTTTATCCTTTAACGTGAATTATAGAAAAATCAAAAATGTGAAGAGATGGTGTATTTTGAGGGAGCAGATCCTCTGGCGCTTCTAACTAATGCGATTCTATGCTATGAAATCATTACCATTCACGCAACCACCCAACGGCTCAGATCAAAAGGGACAAGTAAGAAATGAATAAAAACAACAGACGATCCATGGGGTGTTTTGAGTGTGTGGATATTATTGTAATAAGAAAATATAATATATGACATTGATTTGATAACTAATTTGTTGAAAGAGTCAGACAAAAAGCATTGGGAGGTGTGAAGAGAGGGTGGGAGGTGGTGGTTGGTAGGCAGCCACCTGTTCTGTTTGGAGTTGGTCCTTTTTTTTTTGTTTTTTTTGCCAAAGAAATATTTTTAAAAAGTTGTAATTATAGAAAGATACTTTTAAACCATTCATATGTAAATTAATTCTCGGATAAAGTGTTAATCAAATAAGTCTTTTTATTCTTAGGATTTGAACTCAAGACCTCTAATTAAAATTAAACATTTGATTGTTAATAATTATTTCGTAAATAAATAAAGATGAGATTAGTTTCAATAGGTAACACTTTACTTTAAGTAATTTTTATTAATTTATTATAAATTTTCGTATAGAGTTTTGCGAGAAAAATTGATAAAATAATATTTTATTATGTATGATACGAATATATGTAAAAAATAAGAAGTTTTATTTTAAATTTTGTTCATTTTATTTACATTAAATTTATGTTTAAATATAAGTTGTTATTTAGTTAATATTTTATTAGAGTTATATCATAAATAATAAAAAATTTATTATAAAGGAATTGGTAATTCATAATATATATAATATTATTTTAAACTTAACTATATTCAGTATTTTCTACAAATTATAATTACTTGTCGTAGAATTAATCTTACGGGATATTATATTGCTGATTTAATATACATTATTTATAATAATTGATAATGTATTGGTGTAAATAAAATAAATTAAAAATATTATACATATCATAAATTTAACGTAAATGACATATGAATAACATAAAAACAGTCGGCCATGGCGCGATTCGTGGCCGCGAAACAATTCAGTGGTTGGTAATTCTAGTTAAAAACAAAAAGATCTAACCCAATCAGTCGGTGCCAAGTTCCTGAACAACAGCCACGGTGTGTGTGCCGCCAATCTCCATCTCTCGTTGTTGGTGGTCGGGAGGAGGTTGTTGGCATTTCCAGAATGAGGTGCAGAATTTAAGACAGCAATAGCAAAAGGCCCTGGTGGTAGGAGACCTGTCATGTTCATGTCATTAATATATAATATAATGACGAGGCCATCCATTCCATCAAGTTCAGTACGTGATTGTTGCTTTGGCTTGTCCGTATCTAAAAAGAAGAAGGATGATTTTTATAATATTATTTTGTTTTGACTGTGATTGTGTGAAATGGTGGAGGTCAATTACCGAATGCTTGACCTAAAACATTATATAATATTGCAAAGATTAGGTCCAAAATTTTGGACCAACCGTTTGAAAGGAATAAATAATAAGTCAAATTTAATATGGAATGAAAATTAATTACTTTAACTTAATGTTTCAAAAATTAGATCAAAAGTTAAATTTATAAAATAAAAGATTAATATTTAAAATGTTCAATCGACATTACTTCGTTGTAAAATCAGTTAAAGATTAAATAAATTTAAAATTTTAAAAATATGATTAATAGAGAATTTAAAGTTTAATTAAAAATTAAAAATTTATTTATTTATTTTAATTTATAATAATTTATTAATTAATAAAAATTTATTAAATTTATTAAAATTAATTAAACTAAAAAATTAAAAATAATTTAAAACATGTTCCTGGTGGCGCGCAGAGTTAACACTAGCAGAAGAGTTCATCCATTGAAGGAATAGAAAAGGTGATCAGATCTTCTCATGTGTCACCAGATCCCGCTTTAACCTTCAACTAAAGTCAATATACTTCCAAGGTTAATAGGATCAACTAGGACAAAAACAAATCATTGGGCTGAGCTTCTCTTTTCGTGTGTGATTGAGATTTGGATAGATGGACTTGTTTTATTCTTAACAGAATGTATATAAATCATAATCCAGTGGCCATACGAAGCTGCTGCTATTGCTTTTGAAGCTATACCATGAACTCAGGGCCAAAATTGTGGTGTTAATGTGATTAGAACCCCGACTGCCCTGTAAGTGTTGGTATTTTATAAAAGATAACGGCTACTTATTTTATACCTCTCATAACAGTTATTTTTTCCAACGGAGGATTAAAGGATGCAAAATGGATCATTCATTGTGATCACAAAAATAGGAAAAATATAGAGAAATTTTTTTTCTTCACAATTCTCTCTTACGTGAAGCAAACTATCGAGGCTTTAAATTTGGGTCTTGAATTAACGGTAACTCTAGTAGTCAACCGTAAAATGTAGACTAGTAATCAGCAAATCGATCCTAACACTTCCTCACAAAGATTAGTCCTTTATATAAATCTACAATAGTATCAGAGCCGAATCGCTTATTTCCTAGTCTCAATGTCATAAGCATGATTAAAACATCAATTAATTTGTTTAATTGAAATCTTTCTCTCGTAAGATACATCAATCTGCCTCAATGGCGATGTCAATAATACAAACCTCAACTAGAATAATATGGGTAGAAGAAAAGACAAAAGTAAGTTTTTTAAAGCTAACCCATCAGACCCGCCTCGAAGGGCTGGCACGTGAATGTCATGCACCGCCGATGAAGACCAACTTTGCTGGGTTTTTTCTTCCTCTTCCCTCTCTCACCACCGATTTAAGTGTTTCCGGTTTAAAGATCACAGCACCGCCACTGAGAAGGCGTGTTAAAAACAAAGCCAAAGATAATCGGTTCGTCGAAAGCCGTTCTACACCCTGGTGGTGTTGTTTTTGCCAAGGAACCGTCCTTTCTAAGTGGCAATGGGTGAGTTTTAGGTTGTTTTGGAAAATTGAAGGAAAAGCACATTTTGAGTGGCATCAAAGAGAGAGTATTGACGAAGCCATGGAAATGGCAAGAAGAGAGAGAAAATTTGTTTTTATAATGGGTTTTTTTGAGAGAAGTTAAGGAAAAATGAACCATTAAATTAAAACAGCAAGAGAGAGTGGGCCGTGATTAAAAGAGAACAATGGCCAATGTCAATTAAAAGAGAAACCCATGAGAGTTTTTGAGAATGAGGCTTCCGAGAGTTTTTTTTATTTTAATTATTTGTTTTAAAGAAAGTAAAGGCCAATGTCAATTCAAAGAGAAAGAGAGTGTGGGTCATGATAGCATGGGTTGAATAATGTATATATTATGTATATAAATAACATTTTAATCTTTTGCTTGCTTATTATTTCATGAAAATTAAAGATTAATTTGTTTAATATAAGTTTTTCTATGTGAATTTGTTTTGCCATATGATTTGCATGAGTTAAATTGTTATAAATTTATGAATGAGTTTTCATATAATATACTTCAAAATATTCCATAAACGTGTTTTATGGGTAATTTTGTATTATATTTAAAGTAATATTATATAAATGAGTTTTATATAATTTTGTATGAAAATTTTGTTTTACGTGTATTAAGTTTTTATTATAAATTAGTTTTACAAATTGTTTATTTTTGGCGTCTTTGTGATATGTCAAATTCAATTAGTTTAATTAAATTATAGAAATTCCTAGTTCATTTTTTGTATGAGATGATTATGAGCTTAGTGAAATTTTCGATCATACTATATGAATTATGGATTGTCTGATAATTTAATTAATAGAAATGTGCCTCACATCATTGTCTTAAGAGTTTCTCCCTGCTGTCACTGGTACAAGTTTTCGTTTATTTTTGTGGTTTTTTCGCTTTTCTCTCCTTCCTCCTTTACTCCTTAATGGCTGAGGACAATATATCAGTGGAGATGGCTTCTCTGGCTGTTGGTGATGACGAGGAAGAAGGTATTGTGTTTAAGGAGACTACGGAAACAGAAGAAGTGCAGAACTACAACCTGTCCTTGATGGGACGTTTTCTGATTGAGCGTTCCATCACGAGATTAATAATGGCTTCTCTATTCCAACATACTCTTGGCATGGTGATTAAAGAATTTGGGGGAGGGGCTATACATCTTTCAATTTTATCATACAGTTGATATAGATAGAGTGATGTCAATGAGCCTATGGACATTCAACAATAGTTTACTACTCTTTGAGAAGATACCTGAAGGCCTAACCCCACCAGATATCCCTTTGTTTCACGTCTATATGTGGATTCAAATCCATGGATTGAGGCATGGATATGTTTACGAGCAATATCTTGTGTGTCTTGCCAATCAGATAGAGGAGTTTATTGAAGGGGATCTTAACAATTCCAACAACACCAAATGGAGATCGTATTAGCGAGTAAGAGTTAGGATCGATATAAGGAAACCATTGAAGAAAGGCTCGAAGGTTCGCAAGGAAAGGGATGAATGGTGTTATGTGAAATTCATGTATGAACGCCTACCTACGTTTTGCTATATATGTGGCATCATTGGCCATGGTGAACGATTCTGTCCTAATCTAATTCTAAGCAATGGAGAAGCGGTGACAAGAAAGTATGGCAAGGAGCTTAGAGCTCAGCCACGTCGGAACAATAATCATGCCGGAGCTAAATGGCTGAGGGATGAACCTACCGGAACGGGAGGTGGAGGATGGAAATCTCCGGTTATGGGGGAATCTTTCCTTGCTGGAAAAAGAGTGATTGTGGGCGAGAAATCAGGAAGTGTAAATTCAAAAGATGTTTTGGAAAATTCCCTAATTAACGCACAAGCTGTTGGGGATATTGGAGCCGTGAAATCAGGAAAATCCCATGCAGATAAGGAAGGTATCCAGCTGTTTGACCCGAAAAGGAAGAGATTGGATAAGACTAATTCGTCTATCCTAGCTCCAAACATCAACGACTCCAAGTCAAAACTAGATGTTATAATGATCTCTACTGAAACAACGGTGGGTCCTGTGGTGCAGGCCCGCCGACAGCCATGAGTTGTATAAGCTGGAACTGTCGGGGCCTTGGCAACCCGAGAGCAGTTCACATCTTAAAAGCGATAGACATTTCTAATAAGCCTAATATTATCTTTATCATGGAGACTAAATGTACTCAAGAAAGATTGATTGAAATAAAAAACATCTTAAATTACGATGGATTCTTTTATGTTGATCCAATTGGATTGAGTGGTAGCCTAGCTTTATTCTGGAATTCGTTAATTAGTGTCAACCTGCTATCTTCATCCCAACAGTTCATTGACATTAGTTTTGATATAGGCGGATTTTTGATATCCAGATTTACAGGATTCTATGGCTTCCTTGAAAGGAGCAGGAGGACGGAATCTTGGGATATTCTTAGGAACCTTGCTAGAGATAATTCTCTTCCGTGGGTTATAGGGGGTGATTTTAATGGTATTCTCTCAAACCAGGAAAAGAGAGGGGGTTCCTTACCCGCATACTCTTATTAAGGATTTCCAAGTGGCACTGAATGACACGGGGTTGAAGGATATCAAGATGAAGGGCTATGAGTATACATGGAATAATGGAAGAGAGGGAGTTGTTTTCAAAGGCAGAGACTCTTTCGTTCACATCTTCGGATCATCTCCCAAATTATCTTCAAGCTAAATTATTTATTCCTTCATCTCAAGCTTCCCTATTTCGGTATGAAAATAGCTGGTCTTTAGAAGAGAGTTGCACAAGTATTGTGTAGGATTGCTAGACAGAGGGCGAGCCTACGGATATTTTTAATAAACTCAATCGTTGCAGAGAAAAGCTTCACGTGTGGGGCAAGGAACAGAGGCAGCTTCATGGGAAGGAGATAGGTGAATGTAAGAAATTAATTAAAAGTTTGAGGGGCGTGAACGATCCCGAAAGTCGGAAGAAAATGGATGAAGCACACTGCAAATTGTTCTCTCTTTTCCATCAACGAGAAGTTTACTGGAAACAACGTTCAAAGGAAGTATGGCTCAGAGACGGGGACCAAAATACAAAGTTCTTTCATGCAAAAGCCACGACACGTCAAAAAAAGAACAGAATAACAAGGCTAAGAGATGAAAATAGGCATTGGGTATCAAAGGAGGAGGAGCTTCATTCGTTGATTAATAACTATTTTGAAAATATTTTCATTGCGCAGGGTTGTAACATTCAGAATGTGACGAATCTATTGCAAACCAAGGTTACAGTGGAGGATAACATCTCGTTGATGGCTGAGTATAATCTAATGGAAGTTAAGGAAGCTCTTTTTAGTATGCATCAAGATAAATCCCCAGGAGTAGACGGATTCAATCCAGGTTTCTACCAGAAACATTGGCCTACAATTGGCGGTGATATCTCTAAATTTTGTATTGATTGCCTTAATAAGGGATCTTTTCCTACTATGTTGAATGCCACAGGCTTAGTGCTCATTCCCAAGAAGAAAATGCCTGATACTGTTGCTGATTTTAGACCCATTGCTCTTTGCCAAGTTCTTTATAAAATCATGGCAAAGATGGTAGCGAATAGACTCAAACCCATTCTTCCAAAGATTGTTTCTGAGTCGCAGAGCGCATTTGTTTCAGGTCGAAGTATTCTGGATAATTCTATTATTGCTTTTGAGACGTTACATCATATGCGGTCTAAGAAGAAAGGAAATAGAGGTTCCGCAGCCTTGAAACTCGACATGAGCAAGGAATATGACCGGCTGGAATGGCCTTATATAAGAGAAGTTCTTTTGGCTTTGGGCTTTCACGAAAATTTTGTGAATCTGGTTATGCGGTGCATTATGTCGGTGCAATTTCAAGTGATTCTGAACGGCAAATTTCTTAGGCCAATCATCCCAACGAGAGGCATTCGTCAAGGTGATCCACTTTCCCCTTATATTTTCATTTTGTGCACTGAAGGCCTATCATCTCTGATTATGAACAGGTTGGAATGCAATTTTCTGCATGGAATCAAAGTTTGTCGCAATACACCAATCATCTCTCATCTCCTTTTTGCTGATGACAGCCTGCTATTTTTTAATGCTAATATTCACGAAGCAAAGGAAATCAAAGGCCTTTTGAAATGCTATGCAGAGGCTTCAGGCCAACTTATTAATTATAGCAAGTCCCGAATAACTTTTAGCTCAAATGTGAAGGAAGGTGATCGTAGAAGTGTTTGCGCGGAACTGCAAGTTCAGGAAGGAGACAGCCTTGGCTCATATCTAGGTCTTCCTACCTTTGTTGGACGTAACAAAAAGGAAGTTTTTCAGTTTGTAAAGGATTGTGTGTGGAAGAGATTGAACTCATGGAACCAAGAATGCCTTTTAAAAGCAGGAAAAGAGATTTTGCTCAAATCAGTCTTACAAGCCATTCCTAATTACATTATGGGTATGTTCCTTCTCCCTAAGACAGTGTGTGAGGATCTTCAGCAATTAATGTGCAATTTTTGGTGGGGGAAAGGTTTATCAAATGAAAGAGGGTTGCACTGGATGTCGTGGGATAGGCTTGCTAAACCGAAGGATGTTGGAGGATTGGGCTTTAAACGACTATGGGATTTCAACTTGGCTATGTTAGGAAGGATTGGTTGGCAGCTTTTTAACGGCCATGATTCTCTAACTGTCCTTGTGCTTAAAGCTCGTTACTTCCCTTCTGTTCCTTTCCTTCAAGCTTCGGCAGGGTATAATGCTAGCTTTGTTTGGCGGGGCATTCTGGCGACTAAGGAGTTGATCAGGAATGGGATAGCTTGGCGAGTTGGTAATGGTTCTAGTATTCCGATATGGTTGGAACCTTGGCTTCCGGATAAGGATAATCCCTTCATCACTACTTCCTTCTCAGATAACTATGGAGTTCATTATGTGGCGAACTTGATAGACAATGGTAGATGGAATTCGCAGTTGATATATAGACGTTCAACCAAAGGGATGCTAACCTCATTCTTTCAATTCCCCTTCCTCGCATAACTACTACCGATGCTTATCAATGGAGGTTTACTCATAATGGAAAATATACAGTAAATAGTGCTTACAAGCTTTTAACTTGGCTATCGGAGCTAGCTGATAGAGGAGCCTCTAATAGTTTTTGGAATCGATTATGGAAGATCAATTGTCCTCCAAAAGTACGTAATTTTGCTTGGAGACTTTGTAATGATATCATCCCGGTGTTATCTAATTTACGTCGAAGGCACGTTAATACCAATGGGCTATGTTCTCTTTGCCATGGTAGTGAGGAGAGCAGTCTTCACTTGTTCGTAAATTGTGGAGCTGCTAAAGAGGTGTGGGGACTTTCTTTCTTGGGTTGGTTTAACCCAGCGGTTTCTTCGATCAAGGAATGGATGGAGAAAATCTTACTGTTGTTTAATGTAAATGATGCTGCTTTGGCGATGTGTGTGTGATGGAGCTTGTGGGAAAGCAGGAACACAAAGTTTCGGAAAGGTAAGAGAACTTCTGCCATACAGATTTGGAGACGTGCTTTGCGTGTGTTTCAGGAATGGATTCTCCTTCACCCTACACATCATTCAGTTAGTGCTGCGGCTCCCACACTGTAGTCGGTTCCAGCAGATGGGTGGGTTAAGGTAAACACTGATGCAGCCACTCTTGTTTCGGGAACGAGTATTGGGATGGTGGCTCGGGATAGTAATGGAGTTTTTATCGCATGTAAAGTCTGTCTTATGCCGGAAAAGCTAAGGCCTCGCGATGCGGAGATTATAGGAATTAGGGAGTCTTTGAGTTGGATACGAGGTTTCGGTTGGAATCAGGTGCAGGTGGAATCTGATTGCAGTTCTGCCATTGATGCTTTAAACAACGTTGATGCTCATGATTTTTCAAGCTTTGAACTGGTGGTTAACGATTGCAAGAATCTTGTCGCTGAATTAAGGATTACTGTGTGTTTTAGCCATGTTCGTCGAAATAGCAATGTGGTAGCTCATACTCTAGCTCATAGTGCTAGCTCTTTGTTTAATGTAGGAGAATGGATTTCATCTCCACCTCCTATAATCACCCCTTTTCTTGATTAATATAATCTTATTTATATTTTAAAAAAAACTATTGCCCTTATAATGATGGTCAATAAATAACTACCCACTTTTCATTCCTTGGCCCTGTTTGGCATTCGACTGATTGTATTTAGCTGTTAGCTGATAGCTGATTCTATCAGCTGAATTGACTAGCGGATTGCATTAACTATTTGTTAGAGATGTTTGGTAAAATTAGCTGTTTAATATTAGCTGTTGATGTGTAAAATGACTTATGAGGGTATAGTTTTTTAAAA
>JAOTAY010000008.1:5980083-6007573 GCA_025629805.1 Erythroxylum baracoense | reverse complement strand
GATTGAATTTCTTTTAATGATCTGCAAAACTGAAACGAATGATAAATTGATATGATCTATTTGTTATACTTGGCTATGTGGATTGTGAGATTATATGATATACCATGTTGTGCAAATCTTTGGAGTGTATATATGATCTGAATGAATATATGTGAAATATGTGGTATGTGTGTGCAATCCGGTGAATTCATCAATGATGGTTCACTCATTGAGTTTGCAAAACTCATCAAAAATTGCAATGTGGCTTTTCAGGTACGAGACAGGAGACCTAGTTCCTTAGTCAGGACTTAAGGAATCTTTTGGATTTTGTTATGGATCAGAGGTCTGTCAGCTGACTCCAGAAGTGTTGTGTTTTGTTTTTTTATTGTTGTTGTTTTGTTAAAACCTGTATGAGGTTATGTAAATAATTGTCTAAAGGAAATAGTGTAAATTCGTGGATTAATGCAATGAGTGCTTTTTTAAAATTTGCCGACTTTTAAATGATGTTAGTTGATCCCATGTGTAAGTTGGAATTGTTTTGCTCTAACATGCCATTATCATAGGATATGTACTTGAATATGCTTAAATGTTTAGGTATGTACCCTATGGTAGTGGGATGTTGCAGGATGCATGTTATGATAATTCGTCTTCTGTTTATGTTTAATATTTTGATCCTAATTCTGAATCTGTTAAATGGTATGCCAGACTTGGTCACATTGGCCAAGATAAATTGAGTAGGCTAGCTAAAGAAGGTCTTTTAGACCAACTCACTAAGGTTAAGTTGCTTAGATGTAAGTCATGTTTAGTTGGTAAGGCAACCACGAAACCTTTTGGTAAGGCTTCAAGGGTGTCTAAACCTCTAGAGCTTATTCACTTTGATATTTGTGAACCCATGAATGTTAAGCCACGTCATGGGGTTATCTATTTTCTCACTTTAATAGATGATTATTCTTGTTATGGGTATGTGTATCTTTTAGCTCATCGTTATGAAGCGCTTGATGTGTTCAAACATTTTGTGACTGAAGTTGAGAGACAATTGGAAAAAAGAGTTAAAGCTCTTCGGACCGATCATGGTCGAGAATATCTATCTGATATGTTCAAAGAATTTTGTGAGATTAAGACAACTAACGATTCCTCGAACTTTACAACAAAACGGTGTTATGGAGTGTAGGAATCAAACATTGCTTGACATGATCAGGTCAATGATGGCACACACTAGTCTTCCAATTAGTTTTTGGAGAGATGCGTTGCTCACGGAAACTTATATTCTTAACCGTGTGCCAAGTAAAAGTGTACCCGCCACTCCATATGAGTTATGGAATGGATGAAAACCCTCTTTGGATTATTTGCGCCCGTAGGGTTCAACAGGTTATGTACACAACCTGAATCATAAACATAGGAAACTTAGTCCAAGAGCCATAAAAATGGTGTTTATAAGATACCTCGAACATTCTAAAGGGTATGTTATGTTTGGTGAGCACCCGAACGGTGGCATGAAGAAAGTTGCTTCCCAATGTGGAGTTTCTTGAGGATGAGTTCCTAAGCATAGGTGAAATAAAAAAGGACCTAGAGTTGTATGATTTACAACAAGATAATCTCGGTGAGGGGGAGAATTTAGTTACTCGCTAAGTCACCAAGACTTTTCCTACCCAAGAGAACCAAATCGAGAATGAGGTTCGTCTTCACTCTCTAAACCAAGAACCTGTGAATAGTCTACATGTTCAAAATCTCACATCTCAAGGGGATAATTAAAGTGGTTCTCAACATGATCAGGACCCAATATCTTTAAGAGATAGGGAGATAGATTCTGAATCAGGGCAGACACATGTAGGTCCTAGACTCAAAAGAAGTGAGCGTGGAAGAATTCCTCGACAATATTTTCAAATTGAAGAGGAAATATTCCTTTGTACTCCTTTGGAAATAGAAGAACCAACCTCTTTTCAAGAGTCTGTTGATTCACCTAACCACACAATGGATGGAATCCATAAGGGATTAAATGGACTCAATGGCAAGAAATAAAGTTTGGGAACTAGTTGATCTTCCGCCCCAACGAAATTCAATTGGAAATAAGTGAGTTTTCAAGATAAAACATCAGGCGGATGGAACGATCGACAAGTTCAAGGCCCATTTGGTAGCAAAAGATTATACCCAAATAGAGGGTATAGACTATGAAGAGACATTTTCTCTTGCGGTGAGATTTGCCTCTATTCACTTACTTCTAGCTCTGGTTGCCCAATTGGACCTGAAGTTGTTTCAAATGGATGTAAAGACCACTTTCCTCAATGGTAACCTTGAGGAAGAAATTTATATGAATCAACCTATTGGTTTCGTATTAAAAGGTCAAGAATTCGTCCTAAAAGATCCACACATGGTCTCAAATAGTCTTCCAGATCATGGTATTTCAGATCCCATGAAGCCATTACTTCTTTTGGCTTAGTCACGGTTTCAGAAGATCATTGTGTGTATATCAAGAGAACAACAAGTGAAATTATGTTTCTCACTTTGTATGTTGATGACATATTACCAGCCGACAATAATATGGAGATGCTCAAAACTACTAAAGAGTGGTTTCCCTCTATCTTTGATATGAAGGACATGGGTGAAGCTAGGTATGTCCTAGGTGTGTTCTTGGTTTAAGTCAAGAAGCGTATATTAATAAAATCTTGGAAAGTTTTCGAATGCATTATTCCAAACCCGTTGATACTCGAATTAAAAAGGGTCTTACCTTGAGTCTTGATCAATGCCCTAAAACAAATAAGGAAAAAGAAAAAATTAGCAATGTTCCCTATGCTAGTGCTGTAGGAAGCTTAATGTATGATATGTTGTATACACGGCCTGATATTTACTTTGCAGTTAGTTTGGTAAGTCGTTACCAAAGTAACTCAGGACCTGCTCATTGGCAAGTAGTCAAAAGGATTTTTCATTACCTTCGTGGTACTTCAAACCTGGTCCTTTGCTATTAAGGCAGGGATTTAAGGTTAAGGGGATATTCGGATGCCAATTGGGGTGGTGACCCGAATGAGTCTAGGTCAACATCAGGATATGTCTTTACCTTAGGAGGCGGAGTCATATCTTGGTGCAACAAGAAGCAAGACTGTATAGCATTATCAACAATGGAAGCAGAATATGTTGCTTGTTGTCTTGCCGCTCAGGAGGCAATATGGTCGAGAAGTTTTCTTTAGGATCTTAATCTTACTCCTAGAGTTAATGATCCTGTTGAAATGTTAGGTGACAACACTGCTGCCATACAGTTTGCTAAAGATTCGAAGTTTCATAGAAAATCCAAGCATATCAAAAGGGGTCATCATTTTGTAAGAGACGTCATAAAAAATAAAGAGGTTGGCATAAAGTATATACCTACTAACAAGATGGTCGCTGATCCCTTAACTAAACCTATTCCTCGAGATTCGTTTAAGGCTCATGTGATGAGTTTAGGTTTGCGTAGGGTTTAGTTTTTCATTGAGTTGTATCTTATTGTATAATGGACGTGTTTTAAATTGTAACGAGCTTTGTTTAATAAAAGTTTATTTCTCAAATGTTCATTGGTACGCAATTACATGATAAGGCACATTATAATGTTACCAAGCTTCTGATTGACCTTGTCATACAAGTAATCACCTTAACGCTTGAGTAGCAGGTATGAGAAGACTTCACAATATTCATATTGAGTGTATGTAACATTGTGTTATCTTCATACTTGTGTAGTATGTATGATAAGTTTCTATATTTTGAATAGTCGCCTTAGTAAGTTTAAGATGAGACTCTGATGAGTCTGACGTGAGAAATTCAGATTTCACATTGAAACCTTAAAACCAAATATCGAGTGTCAAGATTAGCGTTAGGTATGTTAATCTAATGGCTCGGATTAGTTTTTAAAGTAAAGCTAGATTCATGATTTGTATGGCATAGAAAAGTGACATTCTCAGCTTAGTGGGAGCTATGCTATGACACACATTTCATACTGTGTGTGCTATATATAACAACCTTCTTGTGGAGTGATAGTTAAATCTCTTTCTTTATCACTGTGTGATCCCATAGACTTTAATATCTAATCGAATGAAACCTTTCGACTTAGAATTATGATATGAAGTCAGGACTTGGTATTGCTACTTTAGTGTGTTTTTCCCAAGGGCTAAGATGTATACAGTCCAGCGGAATCCATTAAGAAAGCAGTTAAGCTAAGATAGATTATTATGAGTGTCTAAGGAAGAATCTTTTCCTTCATCACCATATCAGCCCGGGCGATTGTACTTGGTGTATAATCTTATAATATATCTATGAGCATAAAGGGACAGTGTATGCGTTCGGTGATATTTTGGATGATTTGGGGTATCATGAATATGTGAAAGTGTGATATTAGTTAGATGGTGACTTAATATAACACTGTTGGTTCTTTAATAGTCGCACGCCCCATTCTCAGTATGACACGTGAAATTTTAGAGAGAATATGTAACTTGTGGCTTATGTGGCCGGGTGAGAGTTGTTGACAGTTTACAAAAGATATTGACCACTTATTTTATAACTCCCATAACAGTTATTTGTCCCAACAGAGGAGCCCATAACAGTTATTTGTCCCAACAGAGGTTAAAGGGTGCAAAATGGATCATTCAATGTAATCACAAAAACAGAGAAAAGACAGAGAAATTTTTTTTCTTCACCATTCTCTCTCACGTGAAGCAAACCATCAAAGCTTTTAATTTGAGACGTGAATTAACGGTGACTCTAGTAGCCAACAGTGAAACGTGGACTAGCAATCAACAAATCGATCATAAGACCTCCGCACAAAAGTTAGTCCTTTATATAAATCTACAATAAGGAAAGGTATAACTTCTTCTATACTTGTATTATTCTTATCACAATAAGTTAATAGGTGCATCTTTATTTTTCTTTTATACAAGATGCACCTAATCTTAGGCCAAATTGATCAAATGGGTTCTAGAGACGTATTATAGATGCTGAAGGGTAAAAAATCTATATTTCTCCTGTAATATAAGAAATCTTAAAAAATTAATTGGATTTAAATTAATAATTTAAAATAATTATAATAAAATATTAGTTTAGTTAAAATTTAAAAGTGATCATCACGTAAACAATATTTGATTAGTCTATATTTTACATTCATATCATATATTTCATCATTATTTTTTTAACTAAAGTCTAAAAAGTATTTTTCTAAACAATTTCTTAAATACGGATTCAGGTTTCCGCAAAGTCGTCAGACCATGTATGACGACTAACACTTGCCTAGTGCCAAAAAGTTAAAGAAGTTGATAAACTGCTAATAGGATAGCCAACAATCAAAGCCTTGGTAAACAGCGGCCGTAACTATAACTGTTCTATAATAGCGAAATTTCTGCACAAAATCTATCAAACCTTCTCATTGAGTCATTGTTTCATTTAGCAACCAACATACGTACATGAAACTTGGACCATCATCAGACGGCCTGCATCATTCATACATGCGAAATCAATTCCCAAATATGTAATTTAACAGTTGAGCCATTCACAAAACTTTACAAACTAACTAAAAAGACAAATTCCCTCATAATATGTTCTATTAAAAAACTTGAATTCTGTAAGGACACTTAACCTACTAAATGTTTGGTTTATCTCCAATATTTTGCTGTAGCCATTCCGTTGTTAAAGCCAAGCTGGAGTCTTTTGAATGAAACTTCTCTTCGTTTTTCAATCAATGCTGGTAAACGATGCCCTCGTCGACGGTGAATTAGATAAATGGTCCGGACTCCTTAACAGCTCTATGTCCTTTCTTTTTATATAATTAACAATTTGAAGGGTACCAGTTAATGTTGCTTTCTAAGTTAAAACAAGATCTTTTAACCAGAACAAAAGTGATTCTTCTTCATCTCATTTTTTCTACATGTTGAAAAGGGTGGCATTAGGTATCAAGATTCAAAACTAAAAGCTAATCTTCCTTATATGGTAGTCAATCAATATATAACATTAAAACAGTCAATCAATATATATCATTAAAGCAGAAAAATTAAAGCTAAAAAGGACTAGAGTCTTACAACTATTTCAATGCAGGGTGAAGAACAATATCATCCCATGTTAAAACAGCATTCCAATCTAACATGTAATCAATGGACTATCCAAAAGGGAAAGCGAACAAAAAAGGCATACGAGGCCAGGAAAAATATACTTCCAAAGAAGTGGGGAACCATTAACAACCAAAGTATATGCCTTTGTTCCCTATTCATCCTTTTTCTTTGTTTAGATCTTCATCTATTCAGCACACTGTGCCATATATTTTACGAGAACTCTTCCATGCACAGTGATAGCTCACAGTATCGTCTAGGTTATAAATCAAGGGACCTGTATTGCTGCTTAAGTCAAGCAAAAGTTTCTGTTAATATCTCTTGTTAAATTCCTTTCCTCCTGCTTACCGGCGACTCCTGCCGCCACCTTTCTTTTTAACTTTACTCTTTCTACTTCCCTTCTTCTTGCTCTTCTTTCCTTGACCTACCATAGGTGTGTCAATGTCATTACCTCTTGAGGGTGCTGGGTTTAACAAATGTTTAACATCGAGCACCCCATGCCTGAAATGACCTTCTGTTGACCTCAATACCATGTCCTCGGGCTTACGCTTCTCCCATGATTTCCTAGTACCACCACCCTTACCTCCAAATCGCCCTAGAATCAAACTCTAAAAATGTGGAAGTTAGTCAAAGTCTTCACCGCTAGAGGAGATTAAAGTTTATAGCGTGTATCAAAGGAAATAATTACCTCTTCAACCATTTTCTTTTCTTGTTCCTTTTGTTTTTTCATTTGCACACGTGCTACACTTAAAGGTAGTCTCTGCTTCTTAGGGGGCTATGTACAGGAAAATCACAGATATCATTCAGCATATTCTATAGGGTATGACATAATTCTTCTCTCAAAATATTACATTAATCAGACCAGTAAATGCAGATTTCTTACCTTTCCACCAAGAGAAACTACCTTCCGGTTCTCCAACTCCTTCCTCTCCTTCCATGTCAAATGTGACGCACCTAAAAGGTCACATTACCAAAGTGAACAAAAGCATAAAATAACTGCTCGATTACTAAGGGAAAATTTTTTTGGCAGTATTTTAACAAATAAGCACCAATTGGAAATTAAACAAAAACAGTATTTCAACAAATATACACCAATTGGAAATTAAACAAAAAACAAAGTCCTTACTTCATTTGACAGCCGACACATTACATGATATTCAAGACGCACACAATCTTGAATACAAAGCTTTTAGCTAATGAAACAACCAGAAATATCTTGTGTCTGAAAGTGTATTTTTTGTAAAGCACCAAATGATTATTAATCACTGAGTTGGCAGATTCCAATTATCTACCACAAGACTCACTTATGAATCAAAGTGGATACGGTAACTGACATAAAATCTAAACGGATGGTATGTCAAGATTCACTGTAGAAAACCTAAGTAGCAAGATAAGACCAAAACTTAATCCCAGAAAGATTTAAGGACGAGGGGAAATAGCCAACTTCAACATCAAACGTGTAAAGAAAACCATTAAACATCAGAATAGAAGAAGAAAAATAGGAACGGCAAGAAGTACCTATAAGAGAAATGTCTTCCATAATACTCTTAAAATTCCAGCGTGGGCGGTCCTTGCTATCCACGTCATCGCTTCCTCGATTTTGACCCCTCTTCTTGTTATCTGCGTCATCGCTTCTTCGATTATCATTCCTCTTTTTGCTATCCGCATCATCGGTTCTTCGGTTTTGATTCCTCTTCTTCATTTTTTTCCCTACCTCTGGTTGCTTCAGGTAAACAAGAAATTAGTGTTTTTTTTTTTGGTCTCAATTCTCAGCTATAATAAACAGTTTGGCTCAAAATAAATTATGGTTCAAGTATCTGAAGCACACAATAAGCTAAAACCTGACCCAAGACAACAGACACCATACCTGATCCTTTAAAGAAATGAACTTTACATGTATTACCCTAGCTCAATCTCTATAAACCATCCGCGAAAACAAAGAAACCACAAACAATAGTTTCATCTTTCAGCATAAGTAACATTTACATTCGTTTGGAACTTTCAAAAAAAAAAAATTTACATTCGTTTAGGACAACACAAGAAGCTATTCAAGAAGCATCCCCAAACATGACACATAGAATCAAAAGTGAGAGTGAAAAGCACAAAATCAAAGCAATTATCTACAAATGCAACATTAAAATTCGTTTGAGACAATACAGGAAGCTATTGCAGTGACGTTTCTAATTCGACACATAAAATCGAAGGTGAGACTGAAAAGCAGCAGTCACCAAGCTTTAGAGAGAGAAGGATAAAAGTAGAGGACACGTAGAATTCACAGAGAGAGTACCTCGGGGAGGGAGAGCTCAAATTAGGGTTTCGGAGCTCGGAATACAGTTTTTTTGTTTCTAATTTGTAAACGGCTGAAGTGAAACCGCCAAGAATTCAGAATAGTGTTAGGTTTCCATTCCAAAATATCCAATTACAACATCGACGTCGTTTCAATGTTGCTTTTTTTATAAATTTATCATATCAGTTACGTTTATTATAATTCCAATCCGAAGGAATGGAAATGGACAGCATCTTACATTTATTATTTGTGTCGTTTTATTTTTACAACACTTTTTAGCAAATCTTTTATAGTTTTAAAATTTAAATTTTGTTTATATTTTTTGTCAATTTTTAATAAAATTATGTGTTGGTCTTATTAAAAATTTCCAAAACAATTGATAAAATATGTATGTAAGAATTAAATTATGAACTTTTTAAAAAAGACCAATTAAACTATAAAAAATGTGCAGCATGCTTTTAACTACACTTTTTTTAGGGAAAAAATAATAAAAGTGTTTATACAAAAATATTAAATTATAATTTTAAATAAATTAAATTATATAAAATTTTCGTAATTTATTTTTAACCCTTTAAATACACTTTTCTTTATATAGACTTTCTAAAAAAGATAGGCCTTGACTATAGCTTTTTTTTTTGGGGTTAATTCAAGTCTCAGTCGAAATCTATTCAATTTTAAAAACTAATCACTTTTGACGTATTCAAAGTCCTCTCTTATCTTCGTTTTTCTATAGCAAGACTTTTAAAATTTTGAAACAATGATCTAAAACAGAATAATGGTAATAAACTTACTGTTTACTTCGATTCCCAAAAAAAAAAAATTACTGAAATGGCGTGCTTACGAGGTCCATTAAGTGATCTACGGATCCTGGCAGCATCGGTCCAATTGAAAAATAATTAAATCATTGTTAACAACCAGCGTAACTACAGGCACTAGTCATTCTTCAGATCGGTCCAATACAGAATGCTACGTTAGTACGTTATGTTGATAAATCTATTTTAACTAAATAAAGTTTCCATTCAGCACAACACATCTATTTATGAATTCCATTTATAAAATGCAATATCATTTAAAAATAATCAGTAAAACAATACAGCCGGAATTAGTGGTACCAACTGTACAATATTATTGAAGTCGGGGTCAGGGTATGCAGCTAAGATTAGGATTTCCCGCTGCCTTAACATCTCAAAACCGCTTATATATAACCAAACACCATTCCTGAGAACCCGCCAATGATTGCTAGGCTGAACAAAGCTTCTAATGCACCTGAAGAAAGCTGCTTAAGTGAATATACATACATATGACAGTAAAGAACGTCAAATGCATAATATTTCATTCGTGTCAGATGTTACAGAAGGATCCATCGTGAGGCAGCAATGCTTTTCAGATGCATTTCTTTGTCATATGCCTATCATATGAAGTCCAGGTAGTGTCAGCTTCATTGCATATTCGAGTCAGCTTGAACGTTTTACTTATCTTCCAAGGAATCGATGCATTTTCTCAAGTACGATTTTGCTTCCTCACTTTTCTCTACTTCATACTGGTGAAGAAGTTCTTCCTTGAAACCTGTATTATTCCACTCCACTGATTCCAGATGTTTTGTCAGCCTGGTGATTTCAAGAAGGCATTCTGAAGCAGTAATATGAACCTATATTTGACCAAAGGGTGAGTAGTAGCTCATAAATACATATTTTCACAATTTGTGAATACTATGTACAGGATTGTTTGTATTTTCACAATTCATGATTATTTTGTACATAATTGCTTGGCATGCAACAATACCCACTTGTCTATATTCAGTTATCCAATTTTATTTAAACGGGACTACAACAGGACTTATTTTTTAACATAATAAAACACTCACAAACTCTTTAATTTTCAAAAAGAAAAAGAAAAACACTCGCAAACTGCAATAATGACTTGTTACCCTCAACGGAAAAAGCCAACAAAATTCCTGGTTTCACTAAACAACATAACCTATTTCTTTTAAAATTCCATGTACATGAAGGAAACAAGTCCCTAAAAAGGCAAATCAATTGGATAATAGTTCTTCAAAGATTCATATTTTATCAAAAAGTTGATTAAATACACACAGTTAAACAAGAACACATACCTGGGCAATCTTTATTGTGTTTAAGCATTCAACTATCTTAGGAGACAGAGACTGAAACAACTGTATATAAAGAGAGCAATTAGTCTCAGGGTCCATCCAGCAGTTCAGCTACGTCAGTAGATTCAAGAATGTAGTATGGTTACCTCTAGAATTAAAGAATTTAAGCTGCTTCCTAGAGGGATCTCATCACTGTTGTTGAAGGTGTTCTGAATTCTTGAGCAAAGTTCTTTGATTAATGAAAATATTGACAGCTTAACTGCACATAACAGTTTTACAGATACAGGTAAGACAAATTACAACAAATAACCAGAACAGTACTTATCAAGTAAAATACCTGTCCACTGAAAACAAGCCGAGAGAGAAATGTTGAACATGAACATCAAGTTGTTTTTCTGTTCAAGAATATCATCTACCCTTGCCACATGGATACAAGACACCACGCAACATAAAACTTTTTCAAGTGGAACAGAAGTGTCATCAGTATCATCTGACACTGCATGAAAAGATAATCTATGTTAACGCTAAAAAGATGTACCTTCAACATGAAACTTATCTTTGGAATAGCAACAAAATTAAATTACAGGGAATTATAAATTTCCTAGGAAAGCCTCAGAACTCAGAAAAGTCAAAGTTCGGAAATGTTTTAGTCAGTATTTTCCAGGCAGTATAAAGTCAAAGTACAAATATATCTATGTGTATAATCCTATAGACATTTTTTCTATGAAAAAGTTGCCTAGTGTGTATTTAATGGATTGGTGATACCAAATACAAACTGAAGTGTGTCATATCAGTAGAACAATCTTTCAGACTAACAGCACAATGCAAAACAAAGTAATGTGCTCTGAATGAGAACTCGTACCATCCACTCCATTATCCCAAAAAACCAAACATATACGCAACCAGCATAGAGACCCCCAATCTCCAAAAACAACATTTGTTAAAAGATTAAGGGGGAGCTGTCAGGCCTTCCCGGACAAATTACATGTAGTACATCCAGATAATGAATTTGCGGTTTTAGAATAAAAATCATATCTAGAGGTGGGGTTAAGTTGGTACACTCACCCATCCAGGACTAGTGAAGTCCTGGTTCAATACTACCTCCCCATCCTAGGTGATCTACCTTAACATGAAGAAAAACAAGTTAACATCTAAACCTAGTGAATCATGAGTCACAGTTGCAAGGAAAATATTTTAATAGCATTAGCAGTAATCAGAGGCTCTAGACCTACTAAATATTTTAAATTTTAGTTCATGGTTTAGATTCACATTTGTTACTCAGCATAACTTAGGTAATCTGATAAGATACATAAGCAAAAACAAGAAGACAGGTTCCTAGTAATAGTTATATTTTTTACCTGCTTTAACCTCATCAATTGACATAGGTGCAAGTCCATGTTTTTTGGCAGCTGCCGATTTACACATGTCATATAACATTGGAAAAGTAACCTTAAAAAATTCAGGATCACCGAAAGCTTTTATAACCTGCCAAAAATTCAAAATGAGTGAAATATGATGGCTGTATATGGAAATCAGAACTAGGGAAGTTGAATCTCAAGTTAAACAGTAGGGGAAAGTGCATCAATCACAAACAATACTACGGTAGAAGAGAGAGTGCAAAAATTATCGTCAATAACTTAGACAAGCCTATGACTCAAGAGAGGGACCACAATGGTAGGCTTCCCCAACCCCAAGCCCAGACCTCAGAGTTAGGGTTCAAATATGGGGAAGGAGGATTTAGGATAACATCAAAGAAAAAGAAATGGAGGAGTAGAAGACTAACAGAAAGGGGTGTCCAGATGGAAATAACTGAAGCCATTGGATCCCTTCACAATATTTTGAGATGTAAGTGGAACTAATTCTTGTCGAAATACAATATTGTGGAGACAAGTAAGATGGAAAGGAGATCAGCAGTAGTAACTTGTATCTTCATTTTCTTTTAGTTCCCTCCACAGTGAGGTAATCAATTTATTAAGGCGAATTATTGGAAATTATTTTCATTTTCTGGAAATTATGATATGACCACCTGTAGTGAAAGAAATTAATTTACTCCACTGTAAAAAGGTTAGTCCTATGCACGTATTCTCTTAAGCAGTCAAAATCAGTATAAATGCTCATCCAACAAATAGATATGAAGCGAGCAGTGATCCAAGATGTTAGTCAATGTTATATAAAACAAGAATAATTTGGAAGAGCAATTTGCAGACTACCTGATCAAGAGAAAAGAAAGCTGCTTCATGGTACTTCTTCACCTTCTTTGAGCATGCAGAAATAACTATATTCAAAATGTCACCAGGAGCGGTAGGATTTTCAGATGATATTGCTTTATGACAAGATGTAGAAAGTGAACCAATTGCATATAAGACAGCCTCCTTTCCCTTTAAGATTGAAAACCATTAGCAGATACAATAGATATTCTGGTAATTGAAATTAAATATAGATCAATTTGGAAAGTCAAGCTAACTGTGCTCTATGTTACATGACTTAAATAATAACTTGCAGTCGAAAATCTCAATTTCCTACCTCCCATACACGACCAGGCAATTCTTTCAGGAGATATTCAAGCAGAATATTCTGATAAGTCGACAAAGACTCCCCCAAAACATCGCTAAGCTTACAGATTGCCTGGGCTGACTGGATGTTTAACAAGCAAAGTGTCCAAACTCATTACTTGGAAATACAAGGAAGATGAAAAGGGTAATTGCAGTCCATAAAAATCAAGATAGCAAAGAAGAAGGCCAAGAAGACACAGTTTACCTTTCTTTTACTTGCCCAGGATGATGATGTCAGGCCCTCACATATTAAAGAAATGATTTCTGCCAAATACAATTGAACAGTTATTCGTTCACCACTTGTGGTCTCTTCCCATAATTCCTCAAATTGGCTAGAAACATGCTTATCATCCTCAAATCTGCATAATTTAACATATAATTAAAGGAAAATAGTCAGATAATCAATATCTCCAGAATGCAATAAGTTGTTCATAAAGCTCTTTAGATTGTCCTTTCTGACTTTATTAAGTTGTTGAAAAATCAGTGATTATGTGGGAACTGTCAAAATATGATTCAACCCAGAAGATTAAACTGTTAAGTGAAACTCAAGAATGGATTACAGGGTGAGTCTCAATAATGGATTATACATTATTCACACACTCCCTCACACGAAATGTAGGGAAACTCAACAATTCACAAATTCACCGAATGGCAGCATAACTTAAGACTTCTTGGTCACACAAAACTCCAATAACATGTCAGAAACAATTCAAGCCAAATGCTTGAGCTATTTGGTGAGGCCTAAGATCAAATCATATAATATTCTAATAGGAAAGATCAAGAATCAACTATTTGTTCCTCAAGAACACTTCAACTGACAAACAAGAATTTTAGTTATAACCATCATAAGTTAGATTGTATACTCTCCACTTATAAAAGAGCCAGAATTAGCCTGACATAAAAATTCACATTCACCGCATGTGCACTGTTAGGTAATAGAGCTAACATGACATAATACTCAACCTCAAGAAATTGAGGGCTGACTTACCCCTCTCAAATGTCCATCCTCAAGACACTTCAGTAGGTAAATTAAACAGCAAAGATATATAAACCTTTACTTGAAAAACAGGACAATAAAATCAAACCTACCATTAGCTAGATGTGTTCTAGAATACTATAAATGTGTAAAGGACAGATATAAGGAAGGATGACAAAAAGAAATCGCATGATTGATTAGAAGCATTGGTTCAGACCTTGAAAGATATATAACAGGAACAATTACGGCAAGGTATCCACTCAAAACATCAGGTGCCATGGATGAATAGCTTTTCAAAAGAATTGCACAAGAAATCTGCTCATTCCTTTCCCCAGCATGCAAAGCTGCAGTATCTTCAATCAACTTTTGGGCCAGGGAGGGAACTGCATACTTCAAAATCATAGCACAAGCACTTGCATAGGCACGTTTTGCGAGAGTGCTTTTCTCATTTCTCACTACTGGAAATAACAACCTCAACAGCATGCTGGCATATGGTTTTATATCTGCACAAACTTTTTGAACCAACAAGCTGATAAAGTTTGCAACGCCAACCCTACAACAGAAAAACATGATGCCCAATGTCAGTATCCACCAACTTAATGGGGACTTCAAAGAATCAAGGTCATTAAAGTGGTCATGCATGCCCTCGAATATAATAGAAATGTCATGAAGCTAACAGTTATCAGTTGCCTCACAAAATAATGAGAGAAAGGGTCGGTGATTGGGCACTTTAAAAATTTTTCTTCATGAAAAAGGTGACAGGTTATCGGTTGACAGAGAGGTGCTTACTGAACAGTAGTTTTCCTTCGAGCAATGCAAAGTTCAAACAAAGGAACTTAGGATCAAATAATCTCTTACTAAGAGATGTAGAATTTTATTCATGGAAGTATAAATGCATTGCAAACATATCATATCCACACACCTAGTGTTGAGGCCAACTCCTGATCGAATCAAATGAGAAAGACGAGGAACCAAGAGATCTAATGTTTCACTGTTCACAACATTTATGCATAGGTCAAGAGTTTCCCACATGGGAGAGCTTTTTGCAATTGAAACCCGCAAATTCTCAAGCTTTTCTTTCTGTATTCCAACATTTCCTGCATGCATCTAGACGATAAAAGGTAAACAGTTTAACTTCTACATACATCAGCAGATAAAGCTTACTCTAAAACGCTCAATTTGCGCAAACCTCAACATAATTTAGCCCTTGGTCTTCAAGGCTTGACAAACTTTCCAACATGCAACAGACTAAATCAGATAAATGTGGTCGTAGTGCTATGCCTGCACCCTGATGTAAAAAACCTGTTAGAAAGATGCAAGGAGATGATAATGACACAACCCAAGTAATTTGGTTTCCTTTATGCAATAAACTTTTCAGATTGTATAACATTAACTAGCTAAAATACAAAAATAAAGCAGAAATCATAAATGCAATACAAGTTTTCCAGTCAATTTTTCTTTCTTCTTTTATTTTCTTTGATAAAAGTTTAAAAAAATTTCAACAGGTATTGTTTGGATAGATTTATTTCTGATACACAACTGGATTTCAAAATGCTGCCAACAGGCTTGTCAACCATTTGACAGCCCTGGACCTCAACACACAAAAGCAAGATCAATCCTCGGAAACTCTATTCTATTTGTTTTTCATAGTCTCCATCAATCTCTAACTAATGAATGCAGACAAATTACTTCTTTTGGGGTTCATGCGGAGGTCTTTGTTTTGGGATACATGTTACTTGCATCTTCTCAACAGACAAATGTGTAAAAAAGGTGAGCAGATAAATTCCAAAAAAAAAGAAAAAAACTGAGCAGACAAAGCATTTTCCATGCCAGGTAATCCAGTTGGTTTAAACAAATAGAACAGGAAAGATCAAGTTTTTCCTTTTAGAGGTTCTTGTATGATGTGCTTCCTCATAAATAGCATGGATGGGTGCATAATAGGAAATATCCCCCAAAGGATACTTCACCATGAGACCTAACAAGTGTTCATCACAGCAACATAGAGAAGTACGCCCTACCTTTGCAAGCTTCATGACAACTCCAATAGAAGCCTTGCGTACACTGTCAACTTTACTTAATATGCCTTCTTCAAGCAATAACGGCAGAACCATCTCCATTGCTTTGCTTGCATCAGATACTTCAGTAAGTAAGATATCGCATAGCCTTATAGTTAATGAAGTCACAGCACGGCATAACTTGTCTCCAGCATTTCGAACAGTTTCTTTTATGTCATCCATGGCACGGAAAACTGCTGTCCAGATTTTCTTTAAATGTTTTCCAACCTGTAGAGAATAAATACATTATAATAACAACATAATGGGAGAAGAAGATTTTAAAGAAAATGTTGGGGGTAAAACAAAAGACGAGCTTTTCAAGAGGCTATGGATGTGGACGTTTGAATATGCTAAAAATGCAAAAGGAAGACCAATAACAACTTTAATAAGAACCCTCCAGACATGTTACTCATAAAATCATTGGTGCTATGTCCATGAGGTAAGGTAACAGTCCAACTCATCGTATAAAAAAATGAAGAATCGTTGAGAAAAAAGGAAGAGCAAGAATGGAATACTGTTCATCATTGGAAAACAGCACATTTCATTAACATGCCACTGATAAAGATGCCAACAGATCTATTTAAAAATGCTCCTGCAACTTGCTTTTCGTTATCTTTCTTCGTATACTAAATACAGTGATGCTGAAACATATAGAAGGTGGTGAAAGAAGAAACCAAACCCTGAAAATTTTAAGCTTTTAATTATAAAGTAATAAGGTCAGATGAATTGAGCTAGAGATAAAGGTAAATAGTACCATATGAAGAACCAATCCCTGAAACTTTTAAGCTTTTTTTTGTCACGATCAAGATTAGATCATAAATAATTTCATTATCTGAATAAATAGGAGTATACCGTTGTTGAGATACCATGATCCAATTGTCTTGTACCAGAACTCTTTTACAAATTGGTGGTTGAGAAATTCATAATAGTAAACCTATAACATATATGGGAAGTTTGCAATATCTCAACCAAATCAGATCAAGTTAAGAGCCAAGGAGACCACCTGACTAAATCTTCGCCCCTGAATAATATCTGCAAGTGCAAGACATGAAGCCTCACGCGAACGCCAAAGCCTAGATCCACATTGCATTATTAAGTCATCAATAATTAGATCCAAGTGTTGATCAACCATTATCTTAGGTTCTGCCACTAGTGACTTCCATATGTGTGCCATCGCATCCTGTAAGTATTAAGCAGAAAAGAGTCATGAGAAAGGGACAAACCAGGTTTCTGCCATAATTAGTCAACAAGCTTACAAATAGCCATAATATCCAAGAAAGTTACCGCTACAAAAGCATGCATTCATCAATACAAAGAAAGCACCTAAACAAGAGCATACACCTTCGACCAAGGAGTTTACCTGTACATTCTTATCTGGATCATATTGGTACCTCACCAACCGTGGAATCAACAATGTCAAATATGGTTGAAGGGCATCCCCAGCTTGTTTGGCTATCCTTGAAAATCCAAAAGCAGCACCTCTCCTACTATTTAGTGATGCCTGATGATTAGCCAGATCCATGAACTTGTAAATTAGATCTGGTTGACCCATCTCATTAGCTAAACTGCATAGTTCTTTATAAGTTGTCAGTTTCCCTCCACTAGGACTTCCACCGATAGCCCCCTCCTGGAACACTTCTGAGTCTTCCACCAGCTGCAAAAATACAACTTCAGCATTTGATTCTCAAAATGTCTACAGATTAGAAGCATCACGATAGAAGACATAATATAAAATGCCTTCACCTTGATAGCTCTTTTCTTTTTTCCTGAACCGGTCAAAGTGGCTGCAAGAGCCTCCACCAAATATGTCTTCATTGATGCATCACCAAGCTCATAGACAATACTCATTCCCTGGGATGCTAACTCTTGTGTGAGTTCATTCTGGTCCCCAAGTAAATGAGAGAAAGCTTCCTGTATTCATTTGGAAACTTCAAAGAGGTGAGTGACATGAATGCAAACAACATTGTAGAAAATGATAAGAGATTTAAACAACATGAGTTCCATAAGTACATAATAACTTATTAGCTTGTCAACTGACATGTCAAAAGGATTGTGACCTTGTAGAAAGAAAAGAGTATGCTTAGAGCGCTGAGATGTGTTCAAATTGGAATATCCAGCTTCATTTGGAAGAAAAAAGCTGCTTCCAGCTTCATTATCTGGCTGGGAATTAAATCCCAAATGAGTAAAGGATATTTCCTAATTTTCAGGTGTATAAAGTAACTTTAGTTGATTATGAAACATGTGACTCAACACCAAGTAGAAAATGGAGCCAACAGTAAGCATCTCTTATCACAAGGATATGCAACTCAGTTCAAGTAAGTCTGTGGTAGAGTTAACGGGCATTAAAAAGTTCTGATGAGGATGAAGTACAACAGTATAAGCCTTCTTTAATCATGACAAACCTGAATTTCGGGAAGCTTTTGCTGAATTGTCCTGTGACGACCGCAATACATTGTTAGTGATAGCAGCCAAACAGTTCCAGCACATCGCTCTTCTTTCCTGCTACTATATAAAAGAGTATCAAAAAGCTTTCTAGTTATTGCCTCTCTAACAGCAGCACGGTAATCTTCGTTAGCTTCACAGTCCCCACCCATGCTGTGTTTTGACAACGATAAGTTCACATCTCCAAGAAGAAAGTTTGAAATCATGGTGAGAGAAGAATAGTTAGTTTTGAGGATCACATCAGCAGTCACGGGAACACCACCCCACAGAAATGCTAGAGCCTCTCCACCAGCAAATAGGACGTCCTCAACCTATTAAACCGAGAGCCAAAAGGATTAGATGTGTCAAAATATATATGTAGTTTGTAACCTAATCAAATCTCCATAAAGGATTTACAAGACTCAACCAAGCTAGCAGACTAGATTACAGAATAAAAAGTGGTACTTTTTCTGTACACCTTTGATCTTGAGAGACTGAAAACTAAGTCAAGGACTGTATCCAGATAAGAAGATGAATTTTCCTTGACAGAAATATGCCCAAGGGAGATGACAATTCTCTGAATTGCTTTGGTATCATCTCCCATGAGTAACTTCGTCAACTTCTCATGTAATTGCTCCAGTACGTGAACTGCAGTATTAGAACAAAATATCATTAATTAGCTGAACATTTACTGGAACTACAAACTTCTGAACTTCAATTCCTGAATCTATTACCATCACCTGAACCAAAATCAGATACCAGTGGAGGTAAACTTATGCGCAGTCCAATATGCCCTAGAGCTTGCATGGCAACAGAGGCCAATGTTGCAGTTTCAGAATTCACAACTTTAGTTAGACACTTAAGTATATCCTGCAACAAAGTTTCTGTTTCGGGAATCTGCGAATGAATTATGAGTCATATGGGAAGTCATAATTACGTCACAAAAGTTAGAGCTTTTAAATTGGGAAAACAATAATTAAAATAGTAAATCAGAGTGCACCAAAAAAGGAATATAGCAACAAAAACAACGCTGAAGGACTCATCTTGCATGTTCAACAGATATACACATGCAAAGCATTGGTCTTTACAAACTTTTATACCTGCTTTTCAGTTGTAGAAGAGGAAAACAGAAAGTAGAATGACTTCTCATTAACTAGATTTTAGCCCATCTGTTTATAACATGAGGACAATACAGACTAATACTAATATTCCAAAATGGAATACCAAAATTATTCCAACATACAATGTTCCCATACACAATACATAGGCTAATAATATTTAACACTCACCCTCAAGTTAGAAGATTGATGTTTCAACTTATTTCAAATAGTTTCAATCATAATCCCATATAAAGGTAGACATTGTAAATTGATCTTCAAGCTTCTTCCAAGTTCCCGTCCTATGAGATTTCTTCAAACAAACTGAGTCTGCCTAAATGGAATAAGGATGGAATTCCTAGACAAATTGATAGCATGTCTATCCAATCAGTATCAAAATTAAATTCCCCAAACAACTTCTGATCAAAATTAAAAAATCCAAACGAAAAATAACCCAGCTCATCTAGGGTTGTCAATCTTCTTCTTTGGAAGAGTTTCGTCAAGACAGACAGTTTTCAAGCCTATTCGCGTAAACTCGATCTCTTCCCTGACACCTTCACTCCACACAAGAGTACTCTCCAAGGTTTCTTCTTTTTTTCCCTCTATGATTTTTGTTGTCTCTAATACCATATATGAAAGGAAAATAGACGATAGATTAACTTTTCATTCCCTAGGTTTTAGGCCATCTATTTTAATAGTAGAGCAGGACAGATAATGTGAATTAGAAACTTAGGTATAGGATTAGATATCATCTATAATACCAGTCAAGTGTTAGCATGCGTCCACACGTGGCTGTTCCTTACTACTATTTTTCATCATGGCTGAAATGGTATTAGTGGAAAAAATTACCACAAAAGCTAGATGCATATCTCATTATTTATCAAATATGGTGATACCAATGAGGTCCATTGACTATGGGTCAAGAACTACGCAGTAGGCAGATATCAGAGTCAGCACTTTAGGTTTTATAAAGAGATTACAGAAGAAAAAATATACAACTTACAGCAGGTGTTCCAGATAACAAATCTGCGCTGACATATCCTATGGCGCACAGTGCTCCATGATGTGCCTCAAACCTGTAAAAAAATTAGTCATTCAGCACTAGAACAAGAAATTTCAATGTCCATGAAAATATAATATGGAAAAATAAAGTTCACAAGCTTATAGTTAAAACAACCTACCTTAGATTGCTTGTTCTGTTAATTAACAAGAGCAACTCATTAATAAGGTCAGATGATGCACCAGTAGGAAGAGCAGAGCAAGCTATACCAAGTAGGCGGGCTGCAGATTCTCGAGTATCCAGGTCTATATCACTCAATAGCTGCTTTACCCATGAGATTTTAGAGGCATAAAGTGATGCTGTCATCTATAAACATGTACAAAAAGGGAGAAAAAGAGAGAGTTAAGCACGTAACCATAAGCAAAAAGAAAGAGTCACAAGATGACAGTGAAAAGCACAAAAATCAGGGGTAGCCTACCTCTGGAAGACAAGATCCAACCTTAATTAAGGCCTTGGAAGCAGTGGAATGCAACTCAACAGACCCTTCATATGCCATAGCATATTCTAGCAGTGAACACAACTTTTTCACTGTAGACAGAAATTCAGATGATCTCCATACACAGCTGTGGTTCTGCTCCAACTCCGACTCAAAGCACTTCAACAAAAACTTAACCATAGCCAGATACATTTTAGAAGGGAAAAGAAGCCTTTGTTCCCTCATGTCACTTGAATCTAACAACTTTGGCTCCTGCTTAATAATGTAATCTAGCATGCCTGCAAGTTTAGGATATCTGAGCTGTTGCTTTAGGCTGGTATTTCCTGCTTCATCTTTGATGGGAAAGAGAGTCTCAAGTGCCATCTCCCTATTTTGAGAGGGGAAGAGGAAGCGAGAGAAAGAAAAGAGAAGAAAGTCAGTCAAACATGTAATAACATTAAAATCCTTATGATGAAGACAATGTAGAAGATAGCTTGATGTAAGATTAGACACATTTATGCTTAATTGGGAAGAAAAATTATATTGGATTCATTCATCTCTGTTCTTTATACTGCAATTTGAAAATACATAACAGTAAAATCTACCTAGAATGATATGGCACCAAACATTTTAATATGGGATACAGAACACTACTGGAAGATCTCGGATTACAGAAACACCAATAGAAAAAGAAACAAAAGCCCACTAGAATGCAAAGAACAGACAAGAATGTATCCAACCCGCTAATGAAGGTAAAACACAAGCCATATTGAGAGCTACTTGATGAGTCCTAAGAGAATTTGCCCTACTGAATTATAGAGCACACGCATAAACTTGACAAAAGATGGGGAGTTGAGTGTACAAACAAAAACCACCAGGTTCATGAAATAGGTGGGGAATAGAACAGAAATATAGAAGTTAGTGTTTGTGTACTTATATTCAAAAAGCAATTAATACCAAAAAATTATATCTTTTTGTTTTTGTAGTGATAACCGAATGTGCATATCAAGGCTCACATACTCTACCAGGTTGAATACTGCACGCTATGGATACTTTTATGTAAATGAAACAATTGTTGGCAAATAAATACATGACTAAAAAGCTTCAATACCTTATATCCAACCTAGAATCTGCAGCTTACTAGATGGCTAGGATAATATTAGTATGTTTCCTCTAGAGATTTCTATAAGCATTACAACAACAAAAACATGCTAATTGAAATGTGCTAGACGAAGTTTTCTAACCAAATATAAAAGAAGCACGAAATCAATGCAAACAATGAAAGAAAGCATAAACCAAAAACTATCAATATCTAGTGCTAAATCAGGACAAAAGTAGCATGTAACATGCTAAATCTAGTCATAATCAGAACCACTAAATAAAACAATCCAGCGCACCTTATACGCAGCAGCAAGAGAACTAGCTGCTTCCTGGATAACTAAACGAAGAGACTGGGACTCCCTTTTCAGTGCATCAAAAATACGGACAGTCATGTCCACCTTATCCCTGATATGATAAAAAATAAAAATTCAGTTATCCAATGACATAACAAAATTCATAACTAATGTAGAAGGGTTGTGCAAAGCACCTAAACAGGTGAGGAGGCCTCTGCGCAAGCCAAACTAATTAGTTAGCGAGACTTGTACAAACAAAATGGCTTTATTTTTACTGGCTAAACCAAATAATCTGGAGTCTGGTAATTCTAAACAAAGCATAAACAAGAAGCAATACCACAATAAGCTAGCATTTGAAACAAAGGACTAGAATACAGTGTTTTAGCAACAGGGAGTACTTTCCATATCATTTATCAATCAATTCTCAAGCAGCTAGGACATCTAACGAAATGCTCATTGATGAAGCATAAAATAGAACTTTCAAAATGCCAACTCTCTATAGTAAAGCAAACTTCAGTATCTGTCACAATTGATCACAAGTTGGCTAAGGGTTACAATGTTTGGGTTTTAAGATTTGAAATTAAAAGAGGAGTTAACAGGTTTCCTTCAACTCTGTTTAAAGATGATGATTTTAGAGGCATGCATGTAAGATAACCTGTGACAAGTTCTTTTCCTTTTAACTTCTCTCAGGTCTATAACAAGAACCGAAGGCCAAAGTTTCTTCGGTGCAACTAGAGATGTTTGAGGTATAATTCAGGATGAAATGAAATGATCTTACATGTTTAAATACCCAAACTGAAAATTCCATCCCCAGTTGCTTCAACCTGGAGGTGGTACCGCTCCCTGATGCATTTCAGAGTAAAAAAAAATATAACAAAATGTTAATGTCATTACTCCAAAGTTGGATGTGAATGTCAAAAAACAAAAGAGCAGCAGGGATGAAAAGTGTAAAAACCAATCTAGACAAATCATAAATTCAATCTTCAATGTCAACTATGGCGAATGCAATTAGAAATCGTGTTATAAAAAGCGATGGTCATCCCCCAAGGTAGAGAAAGCCTCATGTTGTTATTTCTAATTACAGATTCATATCATGTCACACAAAAAAAAATATACTTAAAAAAGAGAGAGAGTTTTAAACAGAAAAAGGATGTCATAGCTTGTCAACAACAGATCGGCAATAAACACCAGAGAATCAGCAAGCACTGAATAAAATAGCCGTTAAATAATCAGTATTACATTAAAGTCTAGCTTATAAAAGTATATAACCATTGAACGACAGTTAGAATGTACTGATAGGATTAGATACATTAGTTCATGATTCAAATTTTTGCAGCAGTAATACAAGACATTATGCTTGTTTGATTTCCATAGTAAAATAAAATAAATAGAAAGAGAAACGGAGGCCAAAATCTTTTCCAGCAGGCATTCGCAAGCATATACTTCAATATTACTAGACCATATATACTTTGGTCAGCTGACTATCATAACAAACTACATTTTGTAATTTTAATCACATTATACTCTAGAATAGTTTTCCAACCCAAAATCCATTTTGCATTCAAATGCTATGTGGTCAAACATAGATAATTCATACCATTCATGCAACCAAAAATACACTGCAAAGTTGCAGGGAAACTGTTTGCTGCTGCAATAGACCGACAAAAGATAGACATGAGCTTTACTCTTAGAGCAACACTTCCAGGGTTGACTCTAGATTCTGGAGCAACATCTACAGTCCCAGGCGTACCTGTACAGAGGTAAAGCATTCAGCACCAACACTGGATTGAATAATTAAAGAGAAACAAAAAGTTTACAGGTCATACCATTAAATAAAAGGAACAACTTATTCATTAAGTTTGAATCATCCAAATTAGCACTAAATGCCTTCTTCTTCAGGAGCTCCTCTCCTCGCTTAATTACTTGCTCTTGACTGGACAATCGATCATCAATGAATTTAAGCCATAGCCACATCACAAGGCCTCACTTAGAAATTTAAAAAAAAAAACGACTTGTTTATGTCATCCAAAGAGAATTCACACGTACCTATATGCACTAGCAGCAAGATATATGGGATAAGCAATTTCAGGAACCAGCTCCATAGATTCTATAACATTCAAAATTCCTAACTGCTCATAAGACACCAAAAAAGATCATACATACATACATGAAATGAGTTGTAACGTTGATAGTACAATAGCCCAACTTTTATTTCCACCTTTCTCATCAGAAGGGCATCATTTGCCAATGTGTGCTTTCCCGCAACACGATTACTCTGAGCAATTGATAGGCCAGGTACACATCCTCCGCTGCAGAACCATTATGAGATCCTAATTAAAATTTGGACTCAGAACAAGAGGAACATAAAAGATCATAATGTTCTTATAATGCATTGAGCTCCAGACCCTTGAGGCTGGGGCTGATAAAGCACCAAATGCAGGCAGAATTCAATGAACAGTTCTCTGTCCTTAGAATTGTCCACAAATTGGTATTTGAAAGCAGTCTCCTCATCAAGTCCTTTAGCATAGTATTCACCAATCCCCTGTGAAATAAACACAAATACGCCACAATATCAAACTGTCAATTTCAATACCTAAACATAAAGAAAGATATCATTACGATGGAAACAACTCAAAGTTGTGATTGAAGAATAGAACACAAGCAAAGACATGATTACCTTGGCAGCAATTCTCAATATAATCTCTTGGTGTTGATTTGGAACTTTCGACACGTTAGCAACAAGCACAGGCACCAAATTTTTCTTTTCCTAGACCATAATCAGCAATTAATAAAAATAATCCAGTTCAAATAAAATCCCAAATAAAAGAAAAGGAAAATCAACAATTCAAGCTTACAGTTTCTTGCGCACGCTCAAATGCCATCTCAAGATAGATGATACAAAAGTTCTTGACCAAAGGAGAAGAAGCATTGGATTTCATATACAAATCCCACAAGTCGAGTAACGGGAGAGCGATACCAGGTTGGTGCTTCACTCTCTTGTTCACATGACTCAAAATTTCAAGAACCTGACCATTGAATAAGAAATTAGAAGAACATAAGAAAAAATAAATAAAAGAGAGATAGCCAGACAAATGTGACAGTAACCTTGTTACGGACGGAAGTTGAAGAAGAAGAAGAAAGTGAAGAGATGGTGAGAGGAAGAAGCTTGGAGAGTAAGGGTTGGAGATTGGAATCGTCGCACAGAGCCAATCGAGTGAGCATACGATCAAGCAATTCCTCGGTGTCGGCATCAGTCTTCGTGGACGACGGTTCCGACATATCTTGCTTTCGAGCTTTTTTGTGCTTGCTTTGGGAGTAAGGCAGAGTATAATCGTAGAACTTGTACAGACAGAGTCACCTTCCAAACTTGTATGTTGTTGGGACTATTTATAGAAACATTCTTAGCTTTTTTCCGAAGATCTGCTGATGTATTAAAATTAGGCAATTAAGGATGGCAAAAGCCCCCACCGACCCGAATTTAATGGGCTCGGTTTAAGTTGATCACGGCTCGAACCTAATTGTTTGGGACCAGGCTTGTTCAGCCTGAGACTCGATATTTCAAAATAAAATGAGGTTGCTTTCATTTAAAAAAATTGATGGGCCAAGTCGAATCGAGCTTAGGCTTGAGCTTGAGCTACTCCTGACCGATCTCTAGCCAAATTCAATTTAATTCCTGCACCAACTTGCTAAAATTATATTCTTTATTTATTTTTATATTTTAATTAAAAAAAATTTTTAAATTTATTAATGTTAAGAAGTAATTTCTATTCTTATTCTTAAAAAATGTTAATTTTTCTAATTAACTAAATTTAGGTTTGGAAGATATACTTATCTTTTAGGAATATAATTATATGATTATTTGATGACTTTTTATAAGTTTTATAGTTCTTATTGATTAAACTATTCTTATTTTCGAAACAAAAACTATTCTTTTATGTCAAAAATAATTTAGCTAACATTAATTATAATAGTTATTAGATTATTTAACTCTTAAATATATTCTATTTTCAAATCAGATTTAAACATAATTTTTTTGTAATATTATCATCCTTGATTTTTTCTCTTTGTTTCTTAAATTATTATTTTAGGTTTTAAATGTTTTTTCTTTTCTAAATTAGTTATTTCTTCATTTTTCATATAATTTTGATTATTTTATATTTTTAATTAATAAATAAATTAATCCCAAATTAATATATGTATAATTCTATTAAGAAAATATTAATAATATTCCTAATATTTATAAATTTATAAATTCTTAACCTTTAATCAAAAGATTTATTTTTGTAGTCAAAAATTTATCTAGACAAAAATTTTTAAACATTAAAAAATAAATAAAAATATAAAACAACTCACTAAAATATGCTATAAATGAAAAAAGGGTGTTTATTTAATTTAGATTTAAAATTTTTTATGAAATTTTAATTTAAACATTTAAAAAGTTATTTTATTTGAAACCTAAATTAATAAATCTTTAAAATCTACTTTGGATTTCGTAAAAAAACTATGATTATAAATTTTAATAATTTAAATGGATCCCAGTCTAACTATTAATAAGAAGCACACTCTTTCCTAAACTATTCCTTAAGGCCTTGTTTGGTTAGCATAGATTTTTGCTTGGAAAAGTAATTTTTTTCTTAAAATTTATATTATCATGTTTGGTTCATTTTTTTAAGTAGTTAGAAAAGTAAAAAACTTTCCTAATCTAGGAAAAGTAGTAGTACTTTACTTGAATTTTAAATCTCATCACTCCCTTAGTATTTAGATTACTTTTCTCATAAATTTAATCTAAAAAATACGCTAGTCAATTCAACAATTCCTTCTCTCTCAACTCTACAACAACTTTTTTGTAATAATAAGGAATTTATTAATAATAATAATAATAATAATAATAATAATAATACAATTAATAAAATTAATAATAATAAGAATAATAATAATAAGTGGAATAATAATAATAATAATAAATTAATAATAATAATAATAATAATAAATTAATAAAATTGATTTATTTAATAAAATTAATAATTAGTAGAAAATTAACAATTATTATTATTATTAATACGAATAATAAAATTAATAAGAATAATAA
>JAOTAY010000008.1:5948015-5970225 GCA_025629805.1 Erythroxylum baracoense | reverse complement strand
TTTCTCTGAATTGATCTGTGGATACCGTTAGAGGCCGGACGATTGAACGGCTTGTGGATTGACAAGATTCAAGGAGAGGAAAAATCACGAAAGGAAATCAGAACGGGTGTGATTTTGATATATTTCTTGTTTTATGTTGCGATTTAATTCTGTTAAAGTTGATTTTGTTGAAAAATTTTGAAATTATTTCCGCTGCGCTTAAATTCGATCTTGCGTATTTTTCCCAACACGTTTCCCTCAGTTCCACCATCTCTTACCTCTGTTGAGTTTGGGCATCTTAAAGTTTTAATTGCGGCTCCAACATTGCTTTATGCATTTCCCTTTGATGATTCTGCAACAGTTCTTCCATTCTCTTCACGTCTTAGCTCCTAGTACCTTCAGTCATCTAAGAATGTGAAAATGATTTGGAATGCAAGGATTAGGTAGTTGAATTGTGCTTTGATATCAAATGATATAAGGGTATTTAGGTTAAGAAAGAAACATAAGGCAGGGCAGGAACAGAAGAGAGAAGGAGAATATTTGAAGAGATAGAAAACATATTTGGAGAATATATTCCAACAAAGATGAAGTATATAGTAACAGTTACATTAATTAAAAAGTAAGAAGGAAACAACATCAGAGCCATAATCTTAGAAACACAGGTCTTTGTTAACTAAAGGAGCCTGACAACATTTCAGTTAGAGTAAGGAGACGTCGTATTAGTCTTCTTCCCTAATTTATGTCATAACAAAGGCACTCTGCTTGGTTTGCTAATGAAGTAATATGTAAAGAGAAGAGGGATTATTAGGTAGGCAAGGTTATAAATTTTTAGAGGAGGAGAACGATTTCGGCTTAAATATTCAGTTCAGGTTATAATTGGATATCATGAGAACCTAACAACCAACTGTTGCAAAAACTTGGGAAAAATAAAGAAACGTCCTTATTTTAGAAACGTCTCTTCCCTATCTCGCGCTGAAACTTAAATTGAAGTTTCAACGTAGGCCAGGGTAAGGGCGTTTGATTGGCTGAACCTGTGTATCTGGCTAAGTACTGCTGTGAGGTTCAGGGCCGTTTCTCCTCTGCGGTCAGGTCATGGTTAGGGCTCATTATGCACCTGGACCTGGAGGAGGATGGCAATTTGGAAGCCGTCCTATACCTCACAGCTTTCCAACCCTTCCTCAGCTGGCTGTTGTTACCCACCTACAGGCTGTCGCCGTCAACCAATCATTATCCCCTTTAGCAGCTCCTGCGGTTCCACCGCCTAATCTCAAATGTTTTCATGGTGATTTAAGGGACTTCCAAAGCATTTTCTCCGCACAAAACCCTTTGAATTCCGAATTCAAAATGTTCTTGCTGTTTGGGATCATAATCATTTCGATCTCTAGGATTGTTCGCTTTCTTCTTAAGCCCCTCAAGCAGCCTCGGGTCGTTTCTGATATCATTGTAAGCTTATTTCTTCTTGCGTCTTGCATTGCATGCATCTCACCACGTACCTGGATGGATTACTATACAAACGTACACGCTAACCTTCGTTTGTTATTTTATTGCATGATAAAAAACTTGGCTAATTAAAGAATTTGTCTTTGTGGGTATTGTGCTTACCTGTGATGACTTTATTTCATCATCACCATCAACTGAAATTGGTGTTCTTTCTCGATTTCAAGAGTGGTATAATCGTCGGCCCCTCCTTTCTAGGCCGTAATGAGATTTTTGCTCGCCATTTCCTTTCCGAAACTGGCGTCTTTACGCTTAGGAACATGGGGCTCATTGGTTTTATGTACTTCCTTTTCGTCAGTGGAGTTAAGATGGATCTATCCTCGATCAGAAAATCGGAGAAAAAGCACATACTCTTAGCAGTAGTAGGAGTAGTCGTCCCCTTTATGACGGTGGCTTTAGCGGGTTATTTTCTTCGGCCATCAATGGATGCGCAGCTGATGAAAAGTTCTTCAATAATAGCAGTTGCATCTTCAATGGCCGTAACAGCGTTTTTTGTTATTTACCCAGTCACTGAGGAGATGAACCTGCTTAGCTCCGAGGCTGGTCAAATGGCTCTTTCTGTGTGCATTATACTGGATGTGATAGGAATAGTATTGATCGTCACTTATGAGACAATGCAGCAAGCTGAAGCTGATATAGGAGCAGCTTACATGCATGTTGCTTCAACAATAGTTATGCTGTATTTCACTTTCGTTACACTTAAGCAAATAATGCAAAAAATTGTGGAGAGAACCCCAAAAGGGCAGCCTGTTAATCAGGGATACATTATTGTCATTTTAATGGGTGTTCTTGCAATGGGTTTCCTCACTGATACGTTAGGTATTGGAATTGCCAATGGGGCCTTGTGGCTAGGCTTGGTGGTGCCAGAGGGTCCGCCTCTAGGATCAACCCTCGTAGAGAAAAGTGAGACAATTATGATGGACTTGTTCATGCCCTTTTCATATGCTTTTGTGGGAGTTTTTGTTGATGTTCATGCCATGTTCAGTGTCCCATGGTCAAGTTTGGCACCGCTTTTCACCATGGCCTTAATAGGATATTCTATCAAACTGCTCTCCAATTTTGTGATTTCTCTTTTAGTGGATATGCCATGGAAAGAGAGCCTCACGCTCAGCTTGATGTTGAGCTTAAGAGGTCAGCTGGAATTCCTGTTAGCCTTGCACTGGATGGACAAGTTGGTATGTTCTTCATATTGATTCCTTAAGTACTTCCTCTTCCAAAATAATAACACAGTATTGAAATGTATGAAAAATACGAGTACTTCTATACTTGTCTGAAGAAAATTGAATGTAGTCCCAGCTCTTTTATGTATTCAATTCATTGTGTTTTGTTATTGATGCATGTTAACAGATCATTCAGATCCCATCTTACTCAATGATCGTGCTGTTATCAACAGCAGTGACTGTGATTGCGAGTCCTCTAATTGCCATTCTGTACGATCCAACAAGGCCATACATGATAAGCACGAAAAGATCCATCCAACACACCCCGAAAGAAGCAGGGCTCCGGATAGTAGTTTGTGTTGTTAACCAAGACAGCGTTTCTGGTGCCATCAATATACTCAACTTAACTTCCTCAAAAAGCCCATTGTCAGTCTATGCCCTTCAGCTCGTAGGGCTCGATGGACGAGCAGTGCCAAAGTTCTTAACCCATGATAATGATTTCTCTGATTCTGTTCTGATCAATGCTTTGAAACTGTTTCAGAAACACAGGAAACATGTTATGGAGCTCCACAGCTTCTTGGCCATGACTACAAAGCAAACGATGTATCAAGATGTGTGCAAGTTGGCTTTGAACAATAAAGCTAATCTCATTATCGTACCATTCCTTAACGAGTGGCTGGAAACTTCAGTCATCAACTCAAGTAAAAGGAGAAGACCATCTGTGGTGGCCAATGTCCTGGAGCATGCTCCATGTTCTGTTGGTGTTCTTGTCCATAAGAGTTCGTTGGGGTCCGCCAGGAACCCCATTTTATACAGCAGTTCTTCGAATCAAAGGCCTCACTACAACATCATCGTGTTGTATCTGGGTGGAGCAGATGCTCGAGAGGCACTTCTTTACGGGGAAAGAATGCTTGAAAACCCGAATGTGTCGCTTACAGTGGTCAGATTCTTGGCAGCGACTCCTGAACTAGAAAACGAGATGGAGATGAAGTTTGATCGTGGGGTATTGTCATGGTTTCTAGCAACGAATGAAAGGAATGGGAAAGTGACTTTCAAGGAGGTGAAAGTGAGAAACGGTGAGGATACATTAGCAACCATTAGATCAATTGCTGAAATTAAGTTTGATCTATGGATCATGGGAAGGAAACAAGGCGTGAATCCAGTGCTAATTAAAGGGTTGAACTCCTGGACAGAACACGATGAGCTGGGAGTAATAGGTGAACACGTATCGTGCATGGATTTGCATAGTTCAACCTCTGTATTAGTAATACAGCAGCAAATTTTAAGACGGTAATCAATTCAATTTTGTTAATGGCTTAGAAGCTGCCATTATAGGGGTGAAGTGAAGGTGGTGAGAACTGATAGGCTGCTTAATTGGGGAACAGAAACAACAGGTTGTTAAATAACCTAGTACTCTTCGGAGCCTAATGTTTTTGCGGACTCAATGCTTCCTTAAGAATTTGATTATAAGATGATTAAAGTGTTAGAAGTTTTGAGTCCTTTTGATTTGAGTTTTTAAAGATTATGTAATTTTTTGTCACGTATAAATTGAATTTATTATTTGGATTTTATTTACGTAATTTATGGAATATTATATAAGTATAGTTAATATTTAAAAATGATTTATGTTAAAAATTTTGACAATTTGATTATATCAATTTAAAAGAATTTTTATTTTGATTTTTTAATAATTTTACGATTTAAATTAAAGGATTTAAAATCCAGTTAACCCGGCTAGTAATGGTAGTTCGGCTGGGTCTAATATTTTGGGCTTGTTTGAGCCTGGGGTCAGACTGTCAGGGAACAGTTCGATCGAAAGCCCGACAGCCAAAGCTAAATCCAAAACGCCACCATTTTGGAAATTTAATTTTTAAAAAATTCTAAATCGAGTTGGGCTGGTCAGGCCTAGTTCAGCCCCAGGCCAGGTCCATTGCCACCCCATCTGGCCGGGTCAATCAGAAAAGTCGGGTTTGAAAGTTGAAACAGACAACAACAAGTAACCAATCAGGATCCGACAGTTTCGACACGTCGTGGCTTTAGTTAAGATCTCAATATCCGATGTCGTTTTGCTTATCTCCTTAAAATCTTCTTCATTTTTTCTGCCTCCGTGCCCTAACGTCGGGTATTGGTGTCACCGTTACCGTCACTCACCGCCTCCACCAGCTGGTTTCGTCGCTGACGTCAATTGCTTTTTTCATCGCCGAGAAGCAGGTGTGTTGTTTATTGTTTGATGCCAAGTGTTTCGATTCTGGTTTGATTTGATTCAATCCAGGGCTCATAATTTAATTTAAGAATTTGGTAGAAATTTCTTATTTGGGTGTGATTCTATGCATTTTTATTTGTGTGCAGACATGGAAGATGATGTTTCCAATCCACTTCGGAGAATGTCGAGCAGAACCCGGAAGATGGCTCCTAAAATGGCTGCTGCTCTTGCGAGCAGCGACAATCGAACTCAGGTGTGTTTTTTAGTTGATGGATTTTTTTGTATGATTAGTTTAGCCTAAGGGAAGGAAGAAAAAACTTAATCTTAGTAGTTGATTGTGGAAATTTTGTGTAAATTAAATCAGGCAACTCTTGCTCGGCTTGAAGCCTTGGAAAATGATAATGCGGGAATGGAAACTGTGGAACCTATAGATGATGATGAGGCTTCTCTTGATGATGATGATGATGGTCTCCTTCTCATTGTTTTAACGATTTCAATTTGTTCTTTTTTCCTTTCTTTTACTGTCTCTTTTCACTTTCAAATTAAAATGGTTTTTCTCACTGCTTTAACTTCATATGCTTAAAGGCTTTCATAGATAAGTGGTGTATTTCTTTTCGCAAATCTAAGGAAGTTTTATGAGGCCCAGATTTGAGTTTAGAGTCATTGGTCAAATGCCAAAGAACACTATTTTAGACGTCTTCTGTTAACTGTTTCACTAGCAAATGGACTTTTATCAAGATTATTTGTTTGTGGTGAGATAGCATTTTTTTCATCTTTACTGTTGGGATTTGCGTAAATCCTCGATTCTTGAAACTGCACTCTCATCTGTCTTATGAACTTCATTTCGTAACTTTTTTCTCCCAGCATTTCTGAAGCAAGTTCATTAAAATTTTAAACACAAATCTTGGGAATGGTAATGCATAATCGTCATCGGGTTGTCCACATGGTGAGAACATTTCTTTCCACCTTCTAGTACTCCTCTGAACTTGAACAATTTGGTGGTATTACTTGTTAAAGCAAATTCAAGCTTTCTTTATATTTCCATTTATGGTCCTGAATTGGTTCATCATCTGTAATTGTAGGATATGTACAAAAGAAGCAGTCTAAGAGCACAAAACGAAAAACCCGCCAAGCGAAAGCACTTGAGAATGCCAAGAAAGCTCCAAGAAATTTTCTTGAGCTGTTACATGAGGTGACAAGCGAAATTCTGGTTATGTTCCTTTCTTTTTTCAATATGCGCTGAATAGCTGGTCTGAAAGGTGATTCCATGATAACAGGCAAACCTGGAGTCTTTGCCTCCACATGTACCATCCTACCTGAAGGCAGCAGTTGGACCTCCAAGCTCTACCTGCCGCCGACATTTCTGTACTGTTTGTGGATTTGCTTCCAACTATACATGTGTCAGGTGCGGGATGCGATTCTGTTCAATTCGTTGCCAGGTTGTTCATGATGATACACGGTGTCTGAAATTTGTCACCTAGTACTGTGACTTGAGATAAGAAATAGTTATATATGGTAGGAAACTTGACGACCTTGTAATGCTATTATGGCCTGTAGACTTAAGTTGAGATATCATCTGGATGGGTGCATTGAATCCCTGTAATGGGATTTCCTTGACAGCTTGTATATGTTAACCAAGAAGGGGGAGATGTAATTGTATACTTGATATCAGTCAATTATTCATTTTGATCGGAAATCTACTTACTTGCTCAAATTACGGCCGAATGCTCCAGGTTGCTGTTTCTAATTTTTAGTCAACATCTTTCAAGGCCTCTGCATTGTCATAATAAGATTTGCGGGATGCTAATGTTTGTGATAAAGCTATGGGGAATAAAGCCCCTACGATGAACATGCAAATACGCAGTGGATCAATTTCTAACCAGAAGCTTAGGGCGTGATATTGTTAGCAAATAAAGTGAAGTTAGTTATGATGACTAAGCAGTTAGTATGGGGGAATAATAGATTGGTAAATCTGGGGGAATAATAGATTGGTAAATCTATTATCTTCTTTAACTTCTTTCTTAACTTTTATTCCTCGATTTCTTCTCTTCTCAATTCTCTTTTAGCTCACCAGTTTCCTTGCTTTTGTAATTGCCACAATTTGGAAGAATTTATGAAACTTTTTCAGTCCTAGACCAGTAAGCCTGGAATTCTTTTTCTTCTCTTAGCTGGTTGCATTGCCGCCTTTCAGCTTCTGTGTACTCTAGATGGTATGTGGTGTTACTGTATCAATTAACATGTAGTCATAATTATCTTATTACTTCAGAAAGGATACACACAATCCAGATCCCTGCCAACTTAACAGCTCGACAGAAGATTTGTTTCCTAATTTGGGACACAACCACTATAGAACGCGAAGGCAATGCAACAAAAAATTAATGAATCAGAACGCCTGTAAACAACTACCTGCATAACATAGACTGGGAAATGATAAATAAATTAAATAGGGAGATTTTGGAAACAGTCTTTCTATCAGTTAGGGATAAGACTGAGTACTTTTGAATTTTCGTAGATCTCGCGATCAGTCGGCTTACATTAAGAAGTTGTTATTGTACATTTATGTAGTGAGATTACATTAGTAGCTTGTGAACTTTTTGTCAGTCCTAACACTGGGGCAGATCCAAAGGTGGTGCCTGTACAGCCTCGAGGTATCCGGGTCCATTCTCAACTAATAAAGCCATGGCCATACCCCAACTGAGATGTAAATCAAAGTGGCAGTGCAGGAGCCAAATTCCTATTTTGAACCAAGTGAGTCGATACATATTCCATTGAAGCTTTTGAAGTTACTATACTGCTCTAGATGCTTATGTATATAGTTTTCTAGTCTCTTACCTGGATTATCAGCCACAAATCTGATTGCTACCCATCCAGCAGGAGGAGTACCAATTGTATTCCTATTCGGTGGATCAATGAGATTGAAATTGGCTGGATCAGTTGCAGGGTTGAAATTACCAAAACCTGATCCTACAACATAGAATTGATACCCATGAAGGTGCATAGGGTGGTCCTCTGTTGAGAAGATACTGGTATCCTGGAATACAATCTGTACATTGGAGCCATATTTCAGTTTATAGAGCTTAGTTCCTTTAGTAGGTTGCCATAATTGACGGGGCACACTGCCTGTGTAGTTGAATTGTACAGGGGGAACTGGAGGAAAGTCTGTCGTGAAAATGCCATTCTGACCTTGATAGTAAGCTTGCAGTAAGGAATTTCTTGTTGGTGAAACAAATGAAACGTTATTTATGCTTGCAGCAAATCGAGTGGCATTTGGTCCTTGACAGTGGGGGCTGTTTGGATTAGTGCAACTTATGAGTCCTAGCCCCACTGTGAAAAACAGGCTCTCGTCAATCTCAGTTGGGACTTGGGCCATACCAAGATTCTTTATTTGAGCAGTAAAGGCGGTTGCAGTATTTGTGTCATTGTAGGCTGGGAGTTGTGGGAGAATTGGGGTTAAGGACTGGCTTTTCTTGGCCTTGCAAGGAGCAGATTTATATTCAAGGATAGCGGTGGTAGTGGTATTATCAAACGCTACATTCTGAGCTGTGTGATAGGCACGCGCCGCCATATAGTAGCGACCGGGGGTTTGATCAGCAGTTAGAAGGACATTGGTCGTCTGACCAGGAGTTATCATGATGACAGACGTAGTGAAAGGCTTGGAGTACATACCATCAACGCCCACCACAGTTAGTTTGTGGTTGGCTACTGCAAAGAAGAGTTCTTCGTTCATTGCTGCATTGATTATTCTTAGTAGAACTGTTTCACCTGCCTCCAGTGGGAATCTGACAGTTTCTGGGTCATCAAATCAGAGCAAACGTTATGTTTTGGACAATTGTTCTTGCAGATTGCATTTACAGCAAAATGAACCAAGAGGGTTTACTAACCTCTGCTGGAGCATCTATAGAAATCTCCTGGTTGACCATTTATGGTGAAAGCATCGGATATGTTTGGTGCTGCTCCAGTGGAAAGTGCCTGCGCTAAGACATCCATTGGATTTCTGTCCCACCATTCCCCTGTTATTAAGATGCACAGTTAGTCCATTTAACCAATGGCTACAGCAGGTAAACATCATTTGGAGACTTTTCAGGTAGATGAAGAATAAATGGGTCACCAAGAATAATGTGAATTTCTCTCTCGGGCATTGGGAATGGATATGGAGAACCTAGTTTAGGGTAGATGATGAGAGCTCCATATACAGTTGCTGTTAGCCATTTGCTGTGAGCATGCCACCACAGAGTCCCCTCTTGGTTTTGAATTGTGAACCGATAGGTGTAACTCATTTCTTGCTGGATGGGACATTGAGTCACAAGCTCTGTTCCATCAGCCCATGGGTTCCGAAGCTGTCTTACTCCATGCCTAATACAGAAAGAATAACAGTGCATGAACATGATTATGTGGTTTTGAGAGTTCTTATTGCCGCTGGTTCTATATGTTGATATTTATACTCGCATGCTATGTGTAGTATTACCAGTGGAGGGTAATGTTGTATCGGGCTTTGTTTATAACTTTGATCACGAGGGTATCACCGTCGCACACAGCCAATGTTGGCCCTGGAAATTGTCCATTCACCAAAATGGTGCTATGAGTTGTGCACAACCTCCTCACTGGCTTAGCTTCAATCTATGTCATTCAAACAACAAAGACATTATATTTCACTACACATACATTTTCTTCCTGATATTAGTAACTAAAAGAATACATACAACGAATTCGTGGTAATGAACTTCTGCTTCAGAGCAAGAAGCCAGGAATCCAAAGAACAGAAAAGTGCTAAGAAGCAGACTATAGTGACATTTGTTGGCTACTAAGCTGCTAGGCTCCATTCTGCTGACTTGAAGATTAAAGGTTGGTAATGCATGAGACAACTTTTTTCCAAGCAGCTGTGCATATACTAGGATGCAGAGAAAAAGGACAACAATTGAACTCAAATTCTTTACTAGTCATAGGGGTGATTTGGCAACATCAGGTTACCAGTCAACAGAAAGACTTCAAGATTTTTGAGGACCTGGTTGGTTGTACCCACTTGCCGCATCACTTTGATTAACAAGATTATGAGCTAAACGCAGTTAATGACATGTCATTATCATCCAAAACCAGACTCTATACCATACTAGTTTGCCTTTTCTATTTTCAAAACTTCATCCCTTGTAACTCTAGGACTTCAAGTAGGACTTGTTGAGAAGTTCTCTTCGTTATCAACATATTCTAAGGGGCGGTTGGTTTATACGGGAGAATGGTATAAGAATGAGAATAAATATAGTGAAGAATAAGAATGGATATTATCATTATAATTATGATGGTTGGTTAAGAGAAAGGAATGATTACTATTATCGTTGACAATGGTTAGTTTGTAAAAAATATTGAAAAATAAAATTTATTATATTTTCATTAATTAATTATAATATGTTGATTAATTAAAATATTGTAATTAATTTTACTTAATTATATTGTAGGTAATTAATCAATTATATTGTAATTAATTAATTATTATCATATTTTAATTAATTATATTCTAGTTAATTATATTGTAATTAATTAATTAATAATCATATTGCAATTAATTAACTAATTATAATGTTTTAATTAATGAATAATTATATTTTAATTACTTATATTGTAACTAATTAATTGATTATATTTTAATTAATTAATCAATAATAATTAATTAATTAATTAATAATATTTTAATTAATTATAATATAATTAATTAATTAATTACAATATTTTAATTATTTAATAATTATATTTTAATTATTTATATTAATTAATTATAACAAGCATACCCTTACATAACAATAATACTCATTCCTGTATATTAGGATAAGAATGGGGTATTACCCAAAATTGAGAAATCAAAATAATAGCTCTATAATTATAATTCCTTGCCAAACTTAATCTTTTATTTTATATCCATTCTCTCTTTTTCATGCCCGTTAAATAAGCACACCTTAATAGTTCGCGTAGGCATTGATCTAAAGTCACGAGTTTCATCGAGGCATAAGGGCCTTTTCTCAACTATGTTAACACGAGAAATTCTTCTCATCCTTTCTTTTTACGTCAGAAGAGTATTTCCGTTTCTTTCTGTGTCTCCATTTCAGACCGAGTATGGTTGGCAGTAGATACAACCATTAGACCAAAGATGTGTATAAAAAATAGTTATAATCATAACCATCAAATTACTTTCCAGTGTGAAGTTTATTAAACAAAGCTGACCTACAACTCAGTTGGCGTATTTTCTTCATCCTTCGGCGACCCGAATCAACATACAGAGAAAAAGGAATCAAAGGGCAGCTATTTGACAATAGCAAAAAGAGCAACTTACGCAATTGGCTGGCTTTTGTTTGCTGTTCAAACAATCGGACCAAGTAGATGCAGCAAAGGATTCCACGAGTGAATTATACAAAGTAAGATATTGGTTTACCGATGCAATCTTCCGCTCAACCACTCGATTGCAAGCCTCAAGTTGACTGAGGAAAGTTTCACTTTTCGTGTAAACCAATTCGGTAACATGACACATCCAGATATTGTTCAGTTTCAAGTACAAAACAACATCTAATCACACTTTTTAAGTTCCAAATTCCTCGGTTGTATCAGAAAAATAATACCTTAAAATGACCATCACTTGTCAGGTTGAAATTTTTCTTGGGTTTGGTAGAGCAGGAAGGGGCTGATGTAAGATATTATAGTCCAATTCCCAGATTAGCTGACCTCAAAACTCTCTCCTAAAATCGACAAGTGAGCTTTCTTCTAATCCAAAGTAAAATAAAACAAAACAATAATAAAGGCCCCTAGTCTTTTGTTACTTGTCATCTCCTTAATGCCTGTTTCTTTTAATTGCTTCTTGTCACTTTTGCCTTGCGTACATCAAACATCATTACAATTTCTTAGGATAGCAACCTTAAACTCCACGAGCCATGCGATAACAATCTTAGGAATGGATAATGCATATCTAACAGAGGAGTTTTCTCTGTCAGTCTACGTGTCTATAAATTGGTACAAATAGGTTCTAATTTCATGTACAAAAGACATAAAACTTATGTCCTTGACTTAAAGAGGTATGGTGAGACCGTGAGAGACCTACAGTGCCTGAAATGAAGGAAGAACATAAATATTCACGAAGATGTTTACTTTTTTTCCTTTCATAAACTCTAATTTTAAAGAATAAAGTGACCTATTAGTTCCATGGTAATAAAATGAGTGTTCTTTGTAAGTTACAACCTGAAATCATAAACTACTTGTTCTTCAAGTACAGGTTTTTAGCTTTTGTATGGGCAAGAATACAACGCAATATAAGTGTAATCTGTTCTGAGAATGATTGGGATAATATATTAATTTGGACTGAAAATCACTACAAAAGAATTAGAGATGATAAAAAGTGTCTATTTCTAGTGCTTACCTGCTCAGTTTACTCAATTTGATTTGAAAGAAATTAAAGGATCTTCAGAGATGTACACAATGACAAGTATGTGGTGATAAATAAGACTTGCTCTTAGATCAGGAAGATACTGATTGCTAACCAAGCAACTAGTAGTTTAAGCTTTTTCATGAAATGTAATTGGGGTCTATTGTAACTTTTATCTTGATTGCTCTAGCACCAATACTAGTTTTGTCATGTTGGGAGGCTGGTACTTTTCTTAAATTCGTAACCCTTGTAACTCTATTGGTAGGCCTCTAGGATTTTCAGTGAATTTTTTTTTAACTTAAAAAAAAAATTTACTAATTGTTTATAAAAATGCCAAGCCATTGCAAGAGTCTTTTAAGAAGTGACTATTCCATAGTCCATAAGGTGGGGTTTAAGACAACAGTTTACCGTAATAGCAACATCAAACATCAAACAACGACTCATAATTAAAACAGTGAATAGGTTACGATATTCCTTGCTGGATTAGGTTTGTTTTAAGTCTAACGCCCCCCCAGCTTACAGTTTACCTTCCTATATACAGTTAGGAAAAAATCATAGTTATCATATAGTTTAGTGCAACAGATGATTGTTGCACAAAGGTGAAAGTGATCTTGATTGATTTAGTTGATGATTAATCAATAAGGTTAGAAGCAAGATTTGTTTCTTTGGTATACCAAAAACAAGCATAAGATCATTATGAACACAAAGTCCCGAACAACCTAAATCGGATATGATGACTCATTTATGATTAATATTCTCAATCTGTTTTGGATAGTTATCACTAATGAAAACGCAATTCCATAAGTAAAAACTCCCATAATTACTATTAATCTTGCAATGTTGTGTTAATGAATATATAATGGAACTTAAATGGTAAAGTCTCGCACTATTAGATGAATCAGCAAAACTTTGTATATAATGCCATTGAATATTTAGATGACTCCGTGAAATTTAAGCGCCTCAAACCTCTACAGGATCAAAAATAGCAGGAAGTAACGAAGAGTCTCCATTGATTCATTGCAAAATTCCATGGTACAAAGCTTAAAAAGAATACAAAGAATATCCAACGACTGCTTTTTCTAGTGTGTAACATTTGGGTATATTAATATAGCAGGGAACTTATAGAACCTACCTACTGCTCACACTCAGCCTCACAGGAGCGAAGTGGGGGGAAAAAAAACCTGATGGTCAAATATGACTATGGAAAATGAAAATGATAGACAACAGTGACATACTAAAGGGTGTGATGCTGCATCTGTAGACCACGACAAACTCCAAAATGAAACAAATAACTTGATCACATCAAAAACACGGAACTTTGATCCCGTTAGGACCTTCAGACTTGAGTCATCTGCTGCCTCAACGCCTGCAATGCTTTAAGTTTTGACTCACAAATACGAAGAAACTCATACAACACGGTGGAATTGCTGGTCAATATCTTTCTCCCAACATCAACTACATCCCAAGATTTCAATGCTTGGGAGATTCGATCACCAATTTCCGCCTCATCAATTGATGTGATCAAATTTTCTAAGATCTGGATCACCTTCCCAGGCCCTTCATCCTGTTCCTTTCTTCTGATAGGCGAAAGGATAATATCCAAGTGCTCATCCTCTTTCCTATTAAGTTGTTTTCTTACCCAATTCGTAACCTCTTTGAGTACATTATATATAGACTGTACTGAATCACGAATTGCATTTAGCAGCAGTGAAGTGGACTGCTCTGAGGATCCACCTTTCTTTTTCTTCTTTCCAGATGGAAGAGAAGATCGGATACATGATTGAATAACAAGAATGTGCCACGACAATGGCTCCGTGACCAATTGTACCACTAATGGGAACATACCCCACGGCAAGGAAATGAGAGAATCCATGGATCTGATCTTCTCTAGAATACATTTCTCCAATAAGGTATTCACAGTTTCCCAAGTACAACATGGATTCCCACCTGGTTCTGAAGATGCAGATGAGCGCAAATTCCATGCATTTAAAAATACAGCAAAGTTCATCCACTCGATAATGTCAGAACCAAAAGCCTGTATCAGTGTCAAGAAAACTAGTTTAACTGGAGTTAATCTAATGTCAGTATATAGTAACATTTAATAAGAGAGCGCACATCATGGAGGAGTGCAAATGCATTATGAGAGAAAAGGAAATGAAAAAAACAAAAAGTTAGCCTAGTTATCTGCTACAAAAAGTGCCAAATGGAGGCATGAGTCAGATTTCCAGTGGAGTAAGAGCGGTAATTAAACAGTCATCCTAGTCCAGAAAGTCTTGGTTCATATGATAAGTCCCAGGGAATGAGTGTATGAAAATGGATAACAATATCTTATTGCAGGTCAGAAAGGTGAAAGTACGGAACATTTTGAATCATCACCTCTCAAAAGTGCCAAGCGACATTCTTCATTTTGAAACATTAAAAACTCATTACCACCCTAATAGGCGCATGTTAATATATTCTATGGGAAGAAAAGCAACAAGTACATATGATCCAGAAACTACAAAAAGTCAAACTGAAATCAATGTATACCTCAGCAGATTTTCCCCCACTAGATATCCCCTTAACCACTTCCACCGCATCTCCAAAAGAAGATCCCAAAATCTTTGCATAGCGATCAAGTAAGAACTTCAGCTCCGTGGTGATTTTAGGCACAGATAAAGAACCATTGACTTCAACATTTTCCTTGACAGATGCAGATGCACTTTGAATCGATAGATATATCAATCTAGGAAGAAGGGATCTCCTTTCAACAACTCCTCTAATATTTTGTTCCCATTTCTTTTTCTGTTAAATGTTTTGGGGAAAAGCACACGTACAAGGAATGAGAAATACAGAAAAATATAGCGGGCACAGGTTATACAATTACCAATATGACAGAGAACAAATTAATTAAGAGGCATGTTACCAAGTTCTCTTTGGGACAATATGAGATGCCCTCAAATGGCCCTGGAAATGAGAAAAAATGTAAAGAGAAAGTTCAAAGGAAATGGACAGAAAACGTCATTCCCCCGCAATGAAGATTAACAAAACCACTGAACATAATTTGAGCTCTTTAAAATACTTAATTAAAGTAAATATATCACATTTCTGCACAAAAATTCCCAAAAAAACATCCTACGTCAATCCCAGAACTTTCATACCTAAAAATTCTCTCATCAAAGATTCATCATTTGACCTGAAATTGACATAAGGGTGCATTTGATACAAACCTAACAAATAATTTTTCTCAGGAGTTGGGGTCCACCATGGCCGGGAATGCAAATCTTCATTGACAGTTAAACTTTTTGACCCAATTTCATTAGAGAGCTCAACAAAGTGAATCCCACAGTTCAAGTTTTCAAGAACGGCCTAAAAGACAATCTAATCAGATCAGTTATCAAAAACATCAAAATATAGGCATCAAATGATAGAAGCAAAAAACAAACACCTCTTGTTCTTCAATGTTATCTGCTTTCTGCTTTAACTCTAGAATGGATTTCTCGATCTTTGAAATCAAATAATGATTTGATCGCTGTAATCGCTCCTTAAATTGAACAAACTCAATCACCTGTGGTGCAAAATAATGAAATGTTTTCCAAATAACCAAGCACATTTGTTCTGAATGCGATGTAGCGATGTATCCCACATGAAATTATAGCATCATAGTTATAGCAAGAAAACACGTAAGATACTATGGTGGACAAGCAGCAAATTAGAAGTGCAGAAGGCCACAAAATGAAAAATGGAAGGAATGGGCACAGACTATGAATTGAGGTTACATTCAAGAAACATCAGCATGAGTAGTTAGCAGTTATCAGCATAAGTAGTTAGCAATTAGTTCAACTTCCAACTAAACCGGCATAACAGATAAATACATCACACACCTTTGAGTAATTTCTATGGCGATATGCAAGAAATGTAAGATCTGCAGATTCTCTGAAGTGGTCATCCATAAACCTGAGATAATCTTTTAGCAGATTACTTAAATCCACCCAAAGTGGGGATGACAACATCTGTGGCAAAATGTTGTGCATCAATGTTTCCATCAGAATATTCTTCACGTCCAAAGACTTGTACCTAACAAAATAGATTGTACGAGCTGCTTTATGCACAGACAAAAAAATATGCTTGAGAGTATAAACATCTAGGTTCCAGGGGCAAATACAGGAGATGTAATTAGCATGAAATAAACAACGTAAGTTCACCAATTAAATATGTGAATTTGCACTAAACTAATTGACTTACCATTCGTGAGCTAACGTAAGGGCACTCAAGTGGGAATACAAGTGTACCAATAAGATCTTATACTGCCACACATATCTGCCAATTATTTAACATGTATCCAGAATTAGTTCCAATATTATTAAGTCCTGGAATCTGACATTGAGACAGTAAAGTATCACTGGAAAAAGCATGCCTACCGACGGACAGTCAAACCAAACTCCAAAACCATTATTGCCTCCATGAAGTAACCAAGCTTTCTTGTTCGATAAAATAACTACAGAAAAAAAAGGGCACCAACAAAATATGATGGAGTGTTTTAAGGACAACACATCCTCTTGCTTAGACAACATAGAAAGTGAACTAAAAATAAGATTCTAACACAAGAATCATATGACACAGGGACTGGCTACAAAACAACGACCACACATGTGTAGTTGCAGAATTAAACACCCTAAATAGTTAGCAAAAAATAACCAAAATGCATCATTGATATAGAATTCAATGTAGCTCCTTGATGCAATTCTCAAAATAGTTCACTTATTATCAATAACGATTGCATCAAACCTGTGAAATATTTCATAAAATTTGAACCACAAACATAGTAGAAGCACAAAAGTGAATACCTGAACCAGTAGATTGCACACCATACAAAGCAACTCTTCTCCATGCATATTCTCTTGAGGATCAAGGTCCTTTGAAAGGGGAAGATTTCTACAATATACCTCCGTCATTTTCACTGCCGATTGTTCTAGTTCTGGGAAATAAGATAAGAACTTCAATAGGAAACCGACAACCAAATTAAAAACTCTTCTACAAACAAACAATTATAACAATGTAAAAGACACAAAAATAGTCAGAAATCTAGATATGGTAAAGATCTATATGGTCATCCTGATTCCTGAGCAATGGGATCACTATTGAGCAAAACGTTCCATTGAATGCCGCATCAAAGTGTTACAACATCTGAAGGCTGTACCCAAATAAGATATACTGCAAGTGTGAAACCACGAAGAAACTAGTGGCAGACATAAGTGTGCGTGATTATGCATGTGTTTTTTTACAGCTTTATGCAGAGATCTAAAGGAGATACGCACCAAGAATGGGAAGCTTGTATACATCGCCGATCAACTCTTGTATTTTGAATACAGAGATTGATTGCCCAAGCTCTTTAGTTGGTGTTGTTGTAACCGAGCTTGTACTTTCTATTAACTTGTCTAGAAACTTCACTTTTTTATCTGGATTTAAGCCTTGAAGAAACATCTCAATATCGGAAGTGAAGCAGGCTAAGTGACCAAACCTATATTATAAATGAGGAAGAATTCAAATGATTTAGTATATTGTACTTAATTGGTTCTTTTAGACCGCCACTACCATTTGAAAAGAATAGCACTTCCTCTATATGATGCAAATCATTATCGAGAATTAATATTTTAAAAATCGGACCGGAAGTTAAATCTATAAGATAAAAGATTTAAGTGTTATTAGACCATCATAAAACTGGTTAAAAATTGAATAAAATTGAAAATTTTGAAATAAGATTGTCCTTATCTATCGAAAAATTTAAATTTAAATTAAAAAAAAGGACTGTTAAATTAAAATTAATTATTTTTTATTTTATAATAACTGACCGATTAACTAATAAATTAACTAGTTTTTAGCAGCAAAAGTTATTAAAGAAAATTGAACCGGAAAGTTAAAAAACAAACTGAAAAGTTGACTAGTTCAAGATTTTCCACGGTTAAGCCGGCCAAATGGTTCGAATTTTTAGTCATTGTCGAAATAACAAAATTCTAACCAGCTAGAGATGCTTGATAAAGACAGAACATTAACAATCCAAGTATTAGAAAGGAATGTCTTATCATACTTGAGAAAATAATGCATTAAAGCGCTGATCATCTCGTCATGATTGTCCTTCCCATATAACTGCTTTCTCCTTTCAATTTCAAGAGTAGCTAAGTAAGGGCACCTCAAAGATTGACTTTCCGTGTCCAACTGTAACTTTTGCGCAAAAGCTGATGCAATTGATATACGAGAATCAAACTGCACATCAAATTAAACTGTCAAAAGATTGTGATAGGTTTTATAAGTAACAAATACATTTGCCAAAAATATGGAGAACACAAAACAGAAAGATAGAAATAAATTGCAGAAGCCATATATATGCACCATTTCTTCTGACAAATGTGTAACTTTGCAGTTAGGGAGATGAATTGAGTCTTTATCAGCTTCATTACTCCAGCTGCTATCATCCTCCATCAAACAGCCTAAATAATGTAGGAAAGATTCCCAGTCATCAGGGCTGCCAAATGAACAAAATAGCATTAACAACCAAAAAGTATACATGAAAAAGGAAATTGACAACAAACAGCACGTATTGAATTCCTGAACACAAAGATGCAACTTAATAGGCGTAAGGAATGAGGCTCAAGATATCAACTGACGGTATGGACCAATCAAACTTGTGTCCGTCTGGCTAAGTAAGTAGTGAGAAATAAATTCTTCGATTGTTAAAAAAGAAAATTTGAAGATTATATGCAGCTTATAAGCAACGTGCCCATAATTTGATACACAAAGATATTCTCTGCACCTAACTAAAGGCCCACCAGATAATTTCCTCAACCCACTGCAGTACTTTTAACACCTTTGCAATGACAATGAAAATTATAAAGGAGAAAAAAAATCAACATCTAATGCTCCAAAAATGACAAAAACGTAATCTCAAATGGAATCAAAACAATGGCTAAAAAAGTTATCTAACAGAAGATGAACTAGGATCAACTAAAATATGAAGAAAGAAAAGTGATTGTGTCTTCATTGAAAATATAGCGGCTTTTGTTTAATTCAATAGTGATGGCTTTCTGAATTCAACAGAAGCAAGGGACTGATTGACTGAAGGCTAAATCATGGTTTTAAGCCCCAAAAATGCTGATAAATGTCACAGGATTGAATTACCAGATTTCTAAAATCTTCTCATAGATATTGGCTCCGCTGACATAATCACCTAACTTTGCTAAAAGTCTCCCCTGTCAACTTAAAGTTAAAGAGGAAAAGTTGATAAGGAAACACAAAATGTCACATTAAAGGAATTGCAAGTAATCAATGAACATTTATGTATTTAATTATTGGAAACAACAAAGTTAAAGGAACAAAACTGAGAAAGGAAAGGACACAAATCAACCAGCAGATTGAGTAGGAATGTTTTATTCATTTAATACAAAAACAATAGCTATCTGAAATAGAGAATCCTTCAATTAACACTATGCTTGGAGTAACAAATGAATTCTCTAAAGTTTTTTGATTCATTAGCAAATTCTTATGTACAATTGTTGCAACATCAAATATGGAATTTAAGTTTTTTCTGTTCCTACAATATGATGCAATTAACTCAATTCCTTCTCAAATTTCTCAAGTCATACACTGGTTTATTTTCTCTTCTTTAAAAGATTTTTTTTATAAAATAAGAATATAAGCATTTAAAAACATGATAGAAATTCATGATTATGGAAGTTTGTTTGTGTTTCACAATTCAATAACTATAAAAGCCTAAAAAGATTCCGAAAGAACCTGTATGCGTAGCTTATCGGCTTCAATCATCAAAAGTGATCCTAATTTTCCTGAGAGAATTTCCAGTGCATCGGCATACCTACCTTGCTGTTCCAATATGGATATATACACCATAAGAGCTGCCAAAAGGTTTCAAAAGCTAATAAGGAAGCTGAAAAAGAAACATCTCAACATAAATGCAAACCAACAGTGGCAAAAGAAATGACCCTCAGGCTCGTGCAAACTGTGAGAACCAACATGCTTCTTAAGTAACCCTTCTGCTAACTGTAACAATTTCTCCCCTCCACTGCCACAAAGCACCTAGGAGAAGTTCACACCAAACAAAACATGCAGCAGGTAAAAACCAAATATTGTACCCAACAAGAATAGCTATCTTAATAACATGAACACTACTTCGTTCGATCACATAGAGCATGGATAAAATTCATGAAGTGGGAAAAAATATGATTAGTCTTCCAATTGTTCCATGAGATCTAAACATAACATGAGTATCATAGGAAGTGTTTGATATAAGTTATACATTTGGTTACTGGATTTCCTTTCCAGTTTTTGTGAGTCTGCCTGTATGGATAAGTTTCTGCTTTCGGTTTTAAGTTAAGGTCCTTAACTTTCACAATGATCAGAAACTTAAAAAAGAAAAAAGTTAAGTATGTGCCAAATATGCAAAATTTTTCATAGCCATCTCCTGTCTTCTTTCACCTGATATATTCTCAAATAATATCATAAAATCATGCACTCTCAAGTAAAATGGAGAGAAAAAAGAGTAGGGAAGGTTTCCAGAACCTGTAACTGGATGCTACATACTGCCCACAGCAGAAACCTTTCTTCTCCAACAAATTTATACATTTTGATGGCTGTCTGCAATAAAAGTCAGAATTAGAAAAATACAATAGTCATCTCATAGTTCGCGTAAAATAGAATGCAGAAGATTCATGAAAATCAAAGATGTAGGAAAAATATAAACCTGTTGCTGCTTCACAAATGAATATTCACGAACAAAACAGTTAAAGAGCCCCATCATGAGTTCTAAATTGTTCGGAAATTTACCACACGCGTACTCATAGCAGCTAGTAGCCAAATCCACTGAAATGGATTAGCAAGGAAAATACTATGAGAAAATAGCAATGATACGCATACGGCTTTCAGGCAGACTATTCCAGTACGAAATCATATACTAACAGTGATCAAGCCGTTGGAAAACAATCTGCAGTGTGCTGAGAGTGAGATCATCCATCAATACAGAGTCATTTTCATACAAAAGCTCTTTTGCGTTTAAGCAAATGGACAATGCCTCATCAGCCTTACTCATCCTTTCCAAAATAAGAGCTTTCAGCGCCTGCATAAGCACTCAAACTCAAAACATCAAACGAAGAAAACAGACAGAAACTTCTCTTCTGATGTAAATGATTATCAACAGCTATGTTTCTAAAGTTCAACTGTGCTACACAACCATTTATTATCATGAATTCCTAATCAAGAAAGTGTACTGTTCAAAGCTCCAGTTCTTGAACTAGAAAGATTTCAATTTGCTAATGACAAAACTCACGAGCTATAAGAGCTCAAGAAACTTAGAAATCGTTGCAATTAAAAAGGAAGTGAATCTCACAAGTGCGTAAGGAGAATTGGGGTATTTTGAAAGGAGTGAAGCGGAGAGCTTGAGAGCTGTCTTGAACTGCCGAGAATCGATAGCGTCCCAAATTGGTCGAACTCGCCGTTCCGGTATGCCACCGGCCAATCCGAACTTTGATGCCATTTTAGGGTTCCGACACCGTTATCGGTGAATCTCGTCTATGTGAAACGAGGAGTGAGGGAGTAGCAATTAGTAACTAGTAACAGTTATTCTGAGGGAAATGGTAAAACAAACCTACGCTGGATGTTTGGATTCTCTAACAAAGGAAGACTCTGAACCGAATAAGATCGTAGACGACGCTCCGGTGGGCTGGGCTTCGGTTCTGGTTAGTTTTTTATGGATTTAGGTGCTTAGTTCCGTTTTTTATTATTTATTTACAAGTTTGGGAGCATTTGGTTCTATTTCTATTTTTCTGTTATAATTTTTAATTTTTAATTTTAGTTTTCAGTTTCTATTTTTCTTTTAAATAAAAAAAATATTTAATTGTTAATATTAATTTAGTTATATTTTTATCACTGATAATAATTACATATTAGATAAAACTTAAAGATAAATTATTTTTAATTAAATAAATT
>JAOTAY010000008.1:5922129-5944080 GCA_025629805.1 Erythroxylum baracoense | reverse complement strand
CAATGTAGTGGCTGATGCATTAAGTCGGAAGTCTAATAGCAGTGTGGCTCAAGTGCAATTATCGAAGTTACCTAGCTTAATCTAATTGAGAGCACTGAATGTTGAACTAAATGTGGAGCAAAATAATACGTTGATAGCTACATTGAAGTTGAGGCCTGTATTGCTCGAAAGGATCAAAGAGGCTCAGAATAGGGATCCAGACCTACTGGAGCTAATTGATAAAGTAAAAGAGAATTCAGATTCTGAGTTTGAAGTGAGAGATAATATTTTGAGGTTAAGGAAAAGGCTATGTGTGCCTAATATTGATAATCTGAGGAAAGAGATTTTAGAGGAAGCTCACTTGGCAGCTTATGCTATGCATCCTGGCACTGCCAAGATGTATAACACATTGAAACAACATTATTGGTGGCCTGGCATGAAAAAGAAAATAGTAGAATTTGTTTCTACATGCATAACTTGTCAACAGGTGAAAGCTGAGCATCAGGCTCCAGCTGGGAAACTACACTCGTTACCTATTCTGGAGTGGAAATGGGAATATATCATAATGGATTTTGTTATGGGTTTGCCTAGGACTCCAAGGCAGCAGGATGCCATTTAGGTCATTGTGGATAGACTAACTAAATCTGCTCATTTCTTTCCAGTGAGAGAAAACTTGTCACTAGACCAGTTAGCTGAGATATATGTGAATGACATTGTGAGGTTACATGGATTTCCAGTGTCTATGGTGTCGGACAGGGATCTTAGATTTACCTCAAGATTTTGGAGTAGTTTGTAGACAGCCTTAGGCACTAAACTAAATTTTAGCATAGCTTTTCATCCTCAGACAGATGGCCAGAGTGAGAGAACAGTCAAAACTGTTGAGGATATGCTCAGAGCTTGTGTTTTGGAGTTTCAGGGAACATGGGATAAATATATAGCTTTGATTGAATTTGCTTACAATAATCAACATCACAGCAGTATCAGTATGGCCCCATATGAGGCATTGTACGACAGAAAATGTCGTTCACCTTTATACTGGGATGAAGAGGGTTTAAGAATTGTTGAAGGTCCAGAGTTGATTCAAGATACTGTTGATAAGGTGAAGTTGATCCGTAACAAAATAAAAATAGCATAAGATAGACAGAAAAGCTATGTGGACCAACACAGGCGAGAGATGGAGTATCAGATTGGTGACAAAGTGTTTCTGAGAGTATCACCTTGGCGAGGTGTACTGAGATTTGGCAAGAAGGGTAAGTTAAGTCCAAGGTATATTGGTCCATACGAGATAATTGAAAGAATTGGACCATTGGCTTATAAGTTAGCCTTACCCTCAAAAATGGCTCAGCTACATAATGTGTTTCACACAAGCATGCTCAGACGATATCGATCAGACCCAACTCATGTGATACCAACTCAAGAGATTGAAGTCTCTAGTAATCTGAGCTATGTAGAAGAACCCATACAGATAGTTGGCTATCAAAATAAGCAACTGAGGAACTGGGTGATTCCAATGATGAAAGTCCTTTAGAGAAATCATTCGAGTGAGGAAGCCACTTGGGAAACGGAGGATCACATGAAGACCCAATACCCCTACCTATTTGATCACTTAGGTAAGAAATTTTGAGGACAAAATTTTTGTTAGGAGGGGAGAATTGTAACATCCTGTCACCCATACATACGGCTAGAATACATAATTATGTGAGACATTTATATGACTTAAGATCAATGAATGTTAGACATAAGTTATGATATACTGTTTGGCACATCCATACAATTCTACATATGCTTTCATTTTCGGGTAAGTATGACAAATTGTAATTATGACAAATGGTGAATTAATGGAGATAAATAGTACACGTGAGGAGCATAGGGATAATATTGTTTAAGTTAGGAAGGCTCCATTATAGGTTGTAATTATGACAAATGGTGAGTTAGTGGAGATGAATAGTACACGTGAGGGGCATAGAATGGACTCACGTATTAGATTGTTTGAGTTAGGAAGCATTTATCAAAGTTTCCATTCCTAACTAAAATACTCCATGTAACAACTCTTTCCCCTGACCTTCACCACCGAATAGCGATCTAGCAGTCTTTGTGGTGCTGATTCCGATTTCAGTGTTAAAGCACTTATACTGAGCACTTGCTAAGCGAGTAAGTAGTTATAATGTTGTTTCCACTGTGTAAATAAGCATGTGCCTGTTGGATATACATATCTGCATGGAAAGGGGTTTACAGTGGAGAGAATAAATATGGGGGGTCTGAATGTTAGTTCAGTTAAAAAGTAACCACAGAAGGAAGAAAATGCAGAAAGAACATATAAGCATAAATAGTAGTCTGTAATTTTGGTATGTATATGAGTTTTGGCTCCTTGGAGTGTTTGATGTTTTGGAGCTAAGGAGGGAGTAGTATAGATGATACTTGCATGTTTGGAAGTATAATAGCAATGGAAATAATGTATAAAATTCGTATAGGCATGAGAGACAATATGTTCTGCTCCCCCGTCTTTTGTATTGCTTCTTCTGCGATGATGTCATCTTCCTCTAGGTGATGTCATCTTCCTCTGTAAGGATATAAATGCATCCTCTACGCGTTATCCTCTGTTGCAAGTTATCTTAAAGATGCAAATGCATCCTCTATGAGTCATTCTCTGTCATAAGTTATCTTCTTCTATGAGGATGCATCGTTGGCAAGATGCATTCTTATATAAACCAGACTTCATCTGTGTTTTGATTTCTCTATGACCAAACTTCTTCTGTATTGTTTTTTCTATGATGATGTCATCTTCCTCTGGGTGACGTCATCTTCCTCTGTATTGCTTCGTCTATGTTACTGTTTATGCTCTCCGTCTGTATTACTGTTCACAGACGAATGAACTTTGTCTAAGCTACTGTTTATGAACTTCGTCTGCGAATGAATTGGTCTATGTTACTGTTCATATTCTTCGTCTGTGTTACTGTTCACAGACGAATGAATTGGCCTATGTTACTGTTCATAACTCCTTCTGTGTTTTTCTTCTTTTATATTCATCTATACCTATCTTCTGTCTCATTGTTGACCCCTCAGAAGATAGAATTAGACTTGGAGGTCTTCATAAAAGTTGTAGATCTTGGAATCCTCTTTCAAACCATATAAAGAACATCTTGATCCGATTCCTATAGAGAAAGTTATGGTGATCAAAAAGCATCATATGTGTTACTGTTCCCAAACTTCTTCTGGGTCAATGTTCATCAAATATCTTCTGCCCTATTTTTGAGCCTTTAGAAGATAGAATTGACCTTTGAGGTCTTCATGAAATTGTAGATCTTGGAATCCTCTTTGAAACATATAAAGAACACCTTGATCCGATCCCTCTAGAGAAAGTTATGGTGATCATAAAACATCATCTGTGTTACTGTTCGCATAACTTCTGTTCTATTTTTGACCCTTCAGAAGATAAAATGGGCCTTTGAGCTTTTCATGAAGTTTGTGCATCTTGATTCCCTCTTTCGAATCATATAGAGAACAATTGAATCCGATCTCTGTAGAAAAAGTTATGCTTAGAGGAAAACTTCTTCTGTGATGACGTCAGCTTCCTCTGGGTGACGTCATCTCCTTCTGTAAATTATCTTCTTTTGTAACTCGTCTTCTTCTGTAAAGGCGCATCGTCTATAAAGATGCACTTTCTATAAATGAACTTCTATCCATTGCACTCCCCTAAGTTTACGAGAGGCCAGAGAGAGTGCCATGCTAAGAGGCCAATAAGAATTAGATTGTGAGATTGATGGTCACAATAAGTTTTGATAAGAGAGAGAAAGATATTGTGAAGAGACGCCGAAATAGCCATTGCATATGCATTTGCATTGATATGTTTAGTACGTTGAACAGAAGATGATAATCGTGAATATGTTTTGTCTGTTTTAGAGGAGCACGTCGGACTACAGCCGGGCATTGCCGAACCATCCAGGTAATAGCTTATGGGAGCGTACTGTAAGTCCACCTAGATGAATTCCTAGGATTATGTGATTGTATGTATTCAATTTGTTAACTTCCAATATCATTGAACTGTGTGTGTGCAGGTTCTGAATTCCAGACCTGAGGTCCGAGGAGTTTGTTCTGCGATCATATATTGGAAGTGTTTGATTCGATATTCTGATAAGAATTTCTGAATGCTATTTGATTCTCAGCGATAACTGAGTGCTGGACTGAGGTCCGATGATTATGAAACCATCATCTGAACATTTGTATGAGCTTCTGTGTGTGATCTATTCAGTATTTGATGCATTTCATAAAATACATGCTCAGATAAAGGCGTTGTGACTTGAGAAGCCAGTTAGAAGCGCTTCCACATAGAGCTTTGCTCCGTGATAAATCTGTTCTGCACGTCGAGATATGCTCCGTGAATATGTTCTGATTGAGCCCTATGGGCCAAAACATCTATATCTGTCTGTGAAAGGCTCTCAGTCACAACAATAAGAACGAATATGAGTCTCATGCATGTACCATGCAATTACGTGCGCAATGCTTGAACAACAAGCAAGTTGAAATGAATGCTATTCTGCTACGCTGGTCTCTGAATAAAGGCTTATCTGCCTGTGCATGTCCCATGTAATTACGTGTGCACTGTTTGAATGATATGCAAGCTGAACTAGCTAATCTTCTGTTCTACTTACTCCTGAATATATATTCATCTGTCTGAATGGATAACTGCGTTATATGTGTGGTATTTGTGTAATCCGGTGAATTCATCAATGATGGTTCACTCACTGAGTTTGCAAAACTCACCCAAAATTTGTACTTATTTTTCAGGATCAGAAGATTACCCAGTGAAGGATATAGGTCGGGATCAGTTCGCATTTGCATTGCATTTTTCTGAACTTGTATTGAATTAATTAATTCGGAACTTCTTGTATACTCAACAATGTCTGTTTTATCAATGAATGAAGTGAACGTGATGTTTATCAGTGAATGAATAAATGTTTGAACGATAATGCCTTTCGAGTATACTGGTTAAAGCCATGTGTAAGTTAGTTTCGTTATTGCTCTAACATACCATTATCGTAGGTTATGTGCCTAAAAGCTTAGGTACGTGCCCTATGGTAGTGGGATGTTACATTAATCTCATGAAAACGCACACCAGCCCTAGCCCCATCATCATTGCTCATAGTAGTAGAGGCCTAGAAACACTACTATCACCGTCAAAAACACTTCGAGCAAAATATCGCATCGATGATCACCATATCCCTCAATCGCTGGAGAGGAACGGGGCTTCGGTAATTTGGAGGGGGATCACAGCCATATGGCATTTTGTACGACAAGGACTCAAATGGCAAATAGGAAATGGAGGTCGAACTTCTTTCTGGTCAGATGCATTGGTGGGAGACTGGGCTCCGCTATTACTTGTAACGGTCCACCAACCTTTGGACAACTTGCTGTACACTAAAGTAAAGGATTTGGTCAATGAGAATGGTACTTGGCGGTGGACTATGTTCCAACAATATCTCCCCTCCTCCGTATGTATGACTATTATGACCATGATGCCTCCCAACGAAGGAATGGGAGAGGATCGAGTTGTTTGGGGACCAGCAAAGAATGGGCGCTTTACGGTGGCATCAACTTATTATTTTATTGCCAACACTGCAGTGGAAGATAGCAATCGAATTTGGGAATTGATTTGGAAATGGCCAGGGCTCTAGCGGTTTCGATCATTTTTATGGCTTCTCACTAAACGGAAACTGTTAACCAATTAACAGAGAGTTACTAGACATATGGTAGAGGACTCTAGCTGTCAGTACTGTAGACACAGAGAGCCTCTTATGCATGTGCTACAAGACTGTCCCAAGGTTCAATCATTTTGGATTCAATTTCCTCCTGAGGTAATCAATACTGCCTTCTTTCAACACGATGCTGTGACATGGTTGCATTCCCATCTAGGGAGTGAGAAACAAGTGATGATGTTTACATAGGCCACCATTTTTGGAGTATCTTGTTGGTTTTTATGGCAGTGGTGTAATAGGAGCATCTTTGAGGATGACTTCTATTGGCTGGAAGCCGAATCTAAAGTAGCGATGGATTATGATGCGTGGATAGAAAAGGCCAGGGTTGTGACAGGCCGAGTACTCTCAGCACAGGGATTGCCACTAGGGACATTTGTCGGATGGGATAAACCAAAAGAGGGATGGGTAAAATTAAATACATATGGTACAGTTAAGACCGATTCTAGTATTGCTACTGCTTGAGGTTTAATTCAAGATTGCGCAGGTCAATGGTGCAGTGGGTTCATGCCGAATATCGGCGTGTGCTCGCCAGTAACTGTTGAACTATGGGGGGTCTTTTTTGGTTTAAATTTGGCATAGGATTTTGGTTATCGACGAGTAATGTTAGAAGTGGATTCTTCGGAGGTAATTAATATACTCTCATCATCCGATTTTAGGTTATTTGACAGTCATGCATTGGTTCTGGGTATACGAGACCTGCGGGTAGAGCTTGGGATATTCAAATTTAGCATGTATATTCGGAAGGGAATAGGAGAGCTGATAGGTTGGCCAATCTAGCTTCACAATCAATCCTTCGTGTTCATGTGCTTTCGGATCCTCCGACAGCGTGCATAGAGACTATCCAACAGGATATGCAGGGGGTATTATATCGTAGAGTTATTCACTAATTTAGTGTTCTGTCTTCTTTCCTTTGTAATCTGAAAAAAAAAAAAACTGCTAGCATCCTTGGGATTTCTCAATTCATGAATGTGCACACAGGATCAGCAGCAGCTGATCCAACAACTGGAATGTGTAGAGGCACAACCATGAGACGAGTAACAAGACTAGTGTTAGGAGAGAGAACAAATGCGAGAGGAGAGAGATTGCCAAGACGATCACCAAAAGAGTGAGGTATTTCACGTGAAAATATGAGAAGTTCTTGTGCTCTCGCGTGGAGGAATCTTTATCATGACGCCGACTGCGAGAAGGTCGTGCGGTCGATTTTAGAGGGTGTTGCAGGCAGAGGTGGAGAGAGGTGAAAGTTGTGAGTAATGTGTTGATGGACGGGCGGGATTGGATGGATGTTGTGTTGGTGGTGTTGGTGGCGGGCGGAGGATATGAGGACATCTATGGGAATTTGAGGAGGAACGAGAATTCAGTGGAAGTTTGGACAGTAGAGTAAGATCTCTGGAATCCAATAGACTTACGACCATGAAGCCACCCTTTTTAACACAAGATATCCCAAAAATGAGAGCACTTGCCTAGCATTGAATTACGTCTATTGGATTCCAGAGATCTTAAGGATGCATTTCTCAGGAAGATCTGAGATGATAAGGTGCTCTACTGTAGAATCGATTATGTGTCCGGTTAAGCAACTCCAAATTATTCAATCGCTGCACTTCCACTTGAATAAGATTGAAACATTAAAATGACATTAAAATACTCTTATTTCAATGTCAAGCTGCAAGTTATGTGCTTCAATATGAAAATCGTATGCCTGTAGTTTCTCTGGAAATTGATTGGACAATATATCTCTTGAAGTATCAAATTTATTGATCTCCTTCGAGTGACTTAAATCATCCAATTCTAAGAAACAAAAAGGAAGTAATTATATCTGGACAGTCACACTAAACAATATCTGACTTCCAAAGGCAATCTGTTGCATTTATATATCATTCTTTTTTCTGCTCTTGGTCCACATCATACTCCTCACGATCATCATCTTCATCTTCGTCTGAGTACTCATTGTTATAGAGATTGATTCGTTGGAATGCATCAGGTTCGTCGTTCCAGGGATTATCACCCAGGGATTCTAGTCCAAACTTTGTGTCCCGGTGTTTAACAAGAAGCCATCGCAGCAATCGGTCCTCCTTGTTCAGATAATGCAACTCTTTGTTGATGTTGGGAGTGGCCATCATTGTCATCTGCATTAATTGGCCCTAGAAACAACAGAGAACAAGGATTCTTTAATCATCAATCAAGCTTAATTCTTGAGTGAAAGTGGAACATGAAGTCTGTGAGGTAGCAGCAAATAGATAGTGTAGAATATGAATTCTCAATATGAAATATACCGGAACCATTCTTCACAATCCCAAAATTAAGCATCAATACCTTGGAACTGCTTAAACGTTTAATGACTAACCAGATTATTTTAGCATAAAATAAGATATAATCTCAAAGAACTTCCTCACGCCATACAATGATATAAAGTTATGGAAAACAGGTACTCACTTGGTAATATCTTCCATCAAGCTTCTTAATGCCATAACCCAGCTGAACATTCCCAAATGATTTTATATCAGTGAGAACACCATTTCTACTGTAAACATGTTTTCCTACTCGAGCAACCAAGTCTGCCAATGCTTCCTTCTTCACATGAGGCTTCAGCAGAAGCATGCAATCATAAAGAGGCATTTCTAGTTCTTTCTACTACTTCAGCTGAACGTTTACAAATCTGTGCACGCATAGCCGTCCAATGCATAAACAACAAATATAAGCCAATTTTCTATCCAAATGATTCTCTCAAACATGAAATGCTATTGAATGCAAAATCGAAACATCTTGAAATACAAAAGAGAGGATGACAAATCAATGTAATAGGTAGACACACAAACAAGTTTAAGGAAACCTAAACACATTATGGAGAAGGCTATATAGAATATTGGATATCAGGTAACAATAGTCACCAATAATCAAATACCACCCCTGAAACAAGATTGAGATGTAAAAGGGGAAACACAGGAAAAAGTTAAAGTTTAGCAGCATTTGATTCACTCAAACTACAGCTCTTTTCTGGAGAAGGCAATATAGACTAGGATATCAGGTAACACTAGTCTCCACTAATCAAATACCATGCCTGAAACAAGATCGAGATGTAAGAGGGGAAAGTTAAGTTTAGCAGCATCTGATTCACTAAACCTACAGTGCTTTTATTTTCCCTTTCTTTGTAGTTACTTTCTTAAAACATTCAAAGGGTTCGGTCAGTTATCTATGTATGGCTCCATCTATCTTGCACTGATCGAGCTCCCTCAGTAAAGAGCTGGTTTTGTGCCATTGTTAAATGTATGCAGCTGTATTGACTTACTGCCTGGTATTACTTGAACCAGCCAGCTCGGCCAGCTGCAGTCAAACATATCTTACACAACTACTTAGAGATTTAACGATTCTCAACCTATATGTCTAACATCAACATTTTGGGTAAGCTCTGATCAGCAAATCAAGCATGTTTGTGAACACCCATCAGACTTTTCTTCTTCAAAAACACACAAAAACCACGAAACTTATAAAATATCACTATTCTATCTCTTCTTGTCAAAAGTCATGTTATCTGTACAATCACCTTAAGTATGAAATTACTAAAAATAGCTATGTTGGCTTGGGCTGGAATATCTACATATGTCTAACCAATTGTAATTATCTAATCTCTATATTTTTAGTAATTTCCAAGTTAGGGTGACTGTACATGTAACATGATTTTGACAAGAAAGATAGTGATTTTTTATAAGTTTTGTGGTTACTTGACAGTTTTTGAAGAAGAAAAGTACGATGGGTGTTCAAATAAGGTGGTAAACAAGCTTGGTTTGATCCCTCCATCTTTAAATATGCGTCCCATCTAGATGGCCACCTGATATTACTCTCCTCAAACATAAACTCATAGGTAAAATAATCGTATCCTTCTCCTTAATTGGCATAGCCACACTGGTAGAATCACACATGATCTGAAGATGAATATTTATCATACATTTTCAAGTCCTTCACCGACTTGGTATTATGCAAGATGCTACAAGGAACCATCTCAAAAGCTCAGAACCATGTAATCAGGAACATCAGATCCCCCATTTCCAATGGTGGGAATCACCTCAGTTGCATCTCCTGTACCCTTGGCCTTTTCATATTTATGAACCAGAACTGTAAACTTCAGATGTTTAAACACATACTATGCATCCAGAACATTTATTCCAACAGGATACCCTGTCCACCTCAAAAAGAAACCCTCTTTCTTGGTATACCTTATAGCAGGGAAATCATCAAGAATCAAATTCACCTGATAAATCTCATGAATTCTCTTCTACGAAAGCTTAAAGTCATCAATCCATAACGACTCAGATTGAAACAAAAAAAACTCTCACTCTCAGTTGTATACATCTTAAACCTATATGGAGAGTTCTCAATCCTATCTCCCATAAGAAGCTAACCAAGATTTTCAGCACTATCCTTAACTCCCTCTTGTGGCTTGCAAGAGGGCAGACTATAATATCTAAAGGGCATTTAAGCATCAGCGGGAGTGATCGAATTCATTTCACCGACGAAAGGTCACCCACAACGTACTTGTCGGGGTAGCTATAAGGAAGGTAAAACCCATATCCACATTTAAAAACCAAGCAAAACGTTATGAACCAGAGAATAAAACGAGTAAAAGACTCCATCTTTGAAGAGTTTTCGCAAAATTAGAGATAGAGCTGGGAGACCCAGATAGTAATACTAACCAAAAAGCGAGATTAACAACAAACTATGCTCAACTATTCACAAATCAAACAACCCACTAACTAGATTCTACACCAAAAAACAGAAACAAGCCAAAAATTAAAAAAAATTGCAATTTTAGTTTCACACAGGAAATGGACTCTTTTTTTTTTCTTTTCCTTGCAATGGGTAACGATTCTTACAAAGAAAACAACTTGTAGTTTCTAAGACACGTGAGAGAGAGGATGAAGCAACGGGACAAGTAAGTATGAAACATTAAGAATCCCTTTCCTGTTTATGAGCTTTTTTTTCCCTTTTTTTCTCTTTACTTGAAGATCGAAGTTACAAAGATCAACAAAACTTAATCCTCACCCAATCGAAACAAAACACAAACATAACTCCATCATCAAAACCCCTCACCCAATCGAAACCCGTCAACAAAAACCCATCGCCCAATCGAAACAACAGGAATAACTTACCCGGAAGAGAAGACAGATGGTAGAAGGCTGGGTTGACTTCAATAGAGAGTGAGGCTTTGGAGAAGAGAATCACGAGATTGAAGAAGTGGAAGAAGTGGAATACGTAAAACCATCACTTGGAGAGATGCAACCTATCGTTGCAAAACTGACGGTCACTGTAAGCGCTACACTGATAAAATATATTATTAATACTTAATTCCTTAATATCGATACATCAAACGAATAATAGTTAAAGATTTTTAATGGTGTTTAAATTATATACCTTAATTTATGTATACATATGTGTTTAAATAATATGCTCACACTTTTTGTAAATAATTTGTGAAATGTGTTAATATAGAATTAAAATGTTTTCACTTTTTATCTTTCTAAATTATGAATCTTATTAGCATAATTAAATTAGATCATGTTATTAAGTTTAGCAACATAGTTCAAAATTAATACGGTTAAGTCTGATTTGATCCAAAATCATTACATCAAAATTTGGATCAAAATAATTTTTTATTTTCAAATTAAAAATTGAGTTTTAGCTTGAGTTCTACTGTGCAATTCAATCTTCTTCCTTGTATTGGTAAAGCTTGGTTTGGGGAGCAACGGCGGTTTGGTTTAGGGAACAGTAACGGTTGATAACCTGCTGAAATGATAAGTACTTATTCTCAAACTAAAGCTTGGTTTAGGAAGTGGTGATAGTTAATAACCTGCTGAAATAATAAGTACTTATTCTCAATAAGTATTTATGTGTTTGTGATTGCTATTTTAGTAACTGCTTAAACGCGAAAATAGATGTTTGGCATGTGTGGTTGCGGTTGAGGTTGTTGAAAAGAGATAAAATGATTAAAAAGCCTATTAATTTATTAAGCTATTAATTGTTGTTTAAATAATTAAAAATATATTATTAATTATATAAATTTAAATTTATAAATAATAAAATAATAAATTAAAATAAGAAAAATATAAATAAAACAAATTTAGTAAATAAAATATTTCATAAAAGTATATTATTAGTCATATAAATTTAAAATTATAAATAATAAAATATTAAATTAAAATAAAAAATATAAATAAAATAAATTTAGTAAATAAAATATTTCATAAAAATATATTATTAGTCGTATAAGTTCAAATTATAAATATTAAATTATTAAATTAAAATAAGAAAAATATAAATAAAATAATTTTAGTAAATAACGTTGGATTTGCTTCTTATTAGTTGAGAGTATAATAGAAAATAATAATTATCAGAAGGTTATTAATGGAAAGTAAAATTTCTACCGCAGAAGCATTTTACTACCGCAACTTTCTTTCTATTTATCAATTTATGCTGTGACATTGCACTTTTTTTCAACTTCCGGTTATTCATCTGCAAATCTAAACATATGACTATATTTAAAATTTGTGGTAGATAAGTATTTATTTCTCCTATACCGCATATCCCAGCGTAATCTAAATCTTACGGGGCTTTTTTCTTTTCTTAATTCTTATAGATTTTGGCTCCATGCTTGACAATACTAAGTATGTATCTGGTGATTTTAGTGAACAATGACAATAGAGACTTGTGATGGCATTAGACATGGGTAACTAGAGAGAAGAGATTGGAGAAGGATCAAAGTCGAAAACGAATAAGTTGCTTTGGGCAATTTGGATCATAGATCGAAGCATAAAGTTAAGGTGGGGCGGGCCTTCAGACTTGGATCGAATCTTGAGTGCATAATTCAAGTCCAGTTAAACTCTAAATCAAGCTTCTAACCATAATTGTTATCATCCTTACTTGTCATATGACAATTGAAAGGAAAAAAAAAGTATAAGTATTCACTAAAAGTGAAATAAATACATATTACCACCGATATTATTTTGACACTTATGTTGAGAGTCTTAATTCAAATGACATGTTGCAATTAAAACACTTGCCATATAAATAGTTTTCTTCTATCGTTTGTCTTTCGAGTGGTTCAATTGATCATGCACTTTGACTAAGAACATTGAAAAGTCAAATAAAACAACAAAGAGCATGGAAGTCGACCGAACAATTGAATCGAGAAGTTCAATTCTCCACTCAATATCAACATCAACTCAAATCATATCTTATTATACAAAAGAAGCCCAGAATAAAAGTGGGAAAGGTGGTACCTAAAGTGTGCCTTATCATATATAGCAATTTGACACGTACAGTTTAGCTAGGCCTCAAAACAGAGACGTGAAAGGGTGTAGAAACATAATTGGAAACGCTAAATGCAACTAACCAGATTGACTTGGGAGATGAAAGTCATATAAAGGGTCAACAAAACATCTCAAGACGTTGAGATGTACAAAGCTGCTAAACAACCATGGCATTCAACACTATCGGCTATGTTTAAAGTTCTCTATGAAGCCAAAAGCTTACTTCTAATTACTCAATTATGAAAAAGTATCATATGTTGTGGAAGGGAAGAGGCCAACAAGGTCATTAACCGATAACTCCAGACGATGAATGGCTCATGTAAAAGCAACGGAGAAGCTCAGCTAACTTTTAAGGAGGGGTGAATCAAAATAAAATTTTTTAATATATGTAATAGTATATATATACTAGTGTGTATATGTATACTAATACTTTTTAAAAAATTTATCAAGGGTGGCGGTAGCCCCCCTTGTCCCCCTAGGCCACCGCCACTGTGTAGAAGATCGGAACCGACACAATAGAACAAGAAGAAAAATGGTTGAAAGTAAGTATGGATAGTAGAAAATGTTTCTCTATTAATAAAAAAATGTTGCATCATTTTAGAATATTTATTTAATCTTTAAAAATTGAAAAAGGTATCATATATATAATTATATAACATATTAGATTTAAAGACTTTTTTATCTTTAAAATTATTTGAGATTATGAATTTGAAGGACTCCTAAAAGTTCTTGTTAAAAGATTTGAGTTTATTTTTTGTTCAGAGTTTATTGTCAACTATTTGAAATCAAATATATCAATTAATTTAAATTGTTATTTTGCTAAATAATTTTTTAACAAATGTCATTTATGCATTCAAAATTTTAAGAATATTCAATTAAAGTTTTAAATTATATATCAAATATTACATAATAAAATTTTAAAAAATTTATGAACGAATCTACTTAGAGAAGAGTTATACTATTCATTTCTATAACATTAAAAAAATTTAAGCATTAGGTGTTACTTTATAAAATATTTTATTATTTTGTTCTGGCCATCATTCTTAAGCTATGGACTCGTTTGACAAGCTGTTTTAATTTTAGCTTATTGGCACAAGTGAGTTGTTTTACCATCTTAAAAAGTTAATGAATGTGTTTGAGGAATGATTGATTGGTTGATTTATTTAACCCCACCAAGCTAATTTTAGAAAAGCTTCTCTTGTGGGTCTTTGATGTTCCTTTCATAATTTTTGAATTATGCTAATTATGCTTTAGTGATATTACAGATAATTTAAACTAAAAATTATGCATAACTAAAAATTATGCATGTATTCTACACTGATAAAAAATTTTATAATGAAGAAAGTTTTTTAGTTACAAAACTTGGGAGTATATATTATGGTCGTGACAAAATTTTTTTACTAATAAGTTTTCTAGTTACAAAATAAAAAATATACTACGGTGACAAAATTTATAAAATGTTATATGTTTTTATTAGAGTTAAAACTTAATTTTTATAAAATTAAATATTTAATTATGACCTTATAAATTTTTTAAAGTGATGCTCTCATAAATTATTTTACACTTAAACAACTAATTTTACTAAACATATTTAATAAACAATTAATATTATCTATTCTTCAAATCAACTTATAAAATCAGCTGTTAGTTATCTATCAGCTAACTTAACGCCGAGCATATATTTTTATGCAACTTAAATATTCGACAAGTTTTCAGTTGGAAAGATGACCAGGTCTCATCACGTCCTACTTTCTAAAAAAAAGGGTAATTGGTTTCCAAGATTTGAAGGCATGCTTCTTTTGACTTTTGAGGCACTTTTGGCTAGTGACTTGTAGTTCATATATATTTAGGCATTGTGCAGACCCTGCAGCTGCAGTCTTGTGAATAATGTAGGATGGGGACTACTCTCAATATCATTACCAATCCACTTGGATAGGTCATTAATTCCTTAACTAATAATTCACCAATTGATTGCTCTGTACCACCGAGGAACTCACCTTAGTAAAGAGACAAGAGTGTCTTTTGTTGATTACAAAACATCAAGTATTCACCTAGCTTCAGATTCTAGTGAGTGGTGAGGAAATAAGGCAGGAGATATTTATCCGAAACAAACTTAATTACACTGTAAGACAAACAAGTACTGCATCTGATCATTGAGTACAAGAAATAAAAGAGACATAAAAGCTTTTCAGTGCCACAAGCAAGATAATGATCGGGGATAGCTTTCGAATACATGCACAGTTGAAAAGGCTTCACCAGTAATTTCACTTCTGATAAATGGAAAATGCCCTAACAATCACAAATTTTCCCTAATAGGTGCTGAAATAAGCTTCAGCAAGTATTATTACAACTCGGGAAAATTTGTTTTTTCTAAGAAATTGGCTTGCATCTCATATACCGCTTGTGTTGGATGAATGAAATCCCAAAATACAAACTGAGAAGCATTTTGACATGGTGGTGCATCTCGGGTGCACATAATCGATGCTCCAGATTTAGTACCGCCACAGCACCCTTGCTTTGAGTCCACAAAGCCTGGAATCATATTAACAACCTTACCAATTCTGTAACATCGTAAGCATAGCAACCGACAACCATATTATGAACTTACCGTATTTGTTGGGATTATTGATAATGTCGAAAAGTAAGTTGTAGAAGTCAGCGTAGAGAAGTTTACTCCCTGGAAGATTTGGCTGTAACTGGAGCAACAGCTTTTCAAGCTTCACATTGTAAGATTGAGCATCTGAGTTCTGATCCTGTAAACACTTTCCAAACTCCTTTGGATTCTTCAGTTCGACTTCCATTTGGACTGGGATGCAACCAATTGGAGGCAGGCCATTTACTATTATTGTACGGCAACCGAGATCATATAATTCCTGTTACTCTCACAAAATAAGTTAATCATGTACCGAATATATCAAATAAATTTTATTTCAAAAGGAAAATAACTAAATAATAATTTATTATTTGTCAATTAAGAGAAATTTAATTAATATAACAACAAAAGTGTTTAAATATTTAAAATATGAAATGGATAACATTGTTAAGCTATTTACTTGAAGTAGAAGACCAATAACTTTTTTTTTCTGTAGTGTAATTCGTATTATATTTTCCATAGTGTCATGCACGTTAAAAAGAACTCAAATACGAACCATCTTATGTGGAATCATATGTATATATATATATGAGAGAAAAGAAGTAGAAGATGCGAAGCTACTCGCCTTAATGAAGAATTTGATCTTGTTCTGTAAAAAATCTTGATACCCATTCACGTCAAACTGAAGTCTCCTGAAGGGAAGATCATAGAAATTGAAAATCCAGTCGTTAGTTCCAGCACTGACATACACTAAAGCACCAGCAATGATATTCGCAGCCTCTTTTTCTCCAACAACTCGTTTAACTCTTGCTATATACTTCTTAAAGAATTCCATTTGCCTTGAAAATGGGATCACATTTGTTGTAAGTGTGGTCGAATCATCGTATCCTGAACCAGCCGACGCAAAGTTAACACCGGTGATGAGTTCGTTGTCGTCTAGGTTTGGATCCAAGAAAGCAGGAACAGTGTCTTTAATCCCCAACTTTGTAGCAACAACGTCAGATGTGAGTTTCCCGTTTGAGAATCTTCCTGTTGGTAGATGATCTGGAAAGTCCTGACCATAAGGGCGAAAATCAGCTTTTAGCCATGTGTTGATATAATTGTTGTTGCCGGAGTCCACCGTAGAGTCGCCGAAGACAAGAATAGCTGAGAACTTTGGTGTTGTGTCACGGCAGGTCACATAAGAGAATGTTGAAATGAGAAGGAGCAACAAAATCATAGTGGTGATGATATTTGCCATTGATATTGTCAGAAAAACTCTTGTTGTTGGAAGAGCTTGATCTTTGGTAACATGCCAAACATGGGTTATTTATAAGCTAAATATTACAGATTTTAAATATAATTTTAATAAAAACATAAGATTTACAGTTGATAGTTCGCAATCGTACAACCAAAAATGAGAAAAAAAATTCCCCACCAAGTTTAAGTTGAGTCGTATAACAAGTCATTTATGGATTGAGGACATGTGAATAACTATTTTAGACGCCATAAAAGAATTCAACCAAAGATTTTATTCTTCATATGTAACAACTTAAGCGCTAACTTCATAAGTCAGGAGTCAAAATTTCCAAGTATGAAGAAAGTGAAAGTGTGGATTTAACTCTTTTCAAAATTTCGCTGGAAGTTTATGCTAACTGACTTGTATAAGGCCTAACATTCCTTATGCAATTTAATTAGTTAGAAGTTATATGAAAACTTCAATAATAACACACTTCAAAGGTGAAAAGAGAATTCTTGGCTAATCAAAAAGTATAGTTAATTTTGTCATGTTTTGATAACTAGAAGCTTACTGGATTGAGTGCTAATGATTTCGTAGAGACTTATATGATTGAAAAAGTACTATTAGATATATATTTTTCTTGAGAGATATTGCGTTTACATATATGTCTAAAAAGTATTTCATTATTACCTTGTCTACTTGTAAAGTAGAATATGTAGCAACTGTCTCATGTGTTTGTGGTGCAATTTAGCTAAGAAATTTGTTGAAGGAGCTTATTTTAATACAAGAAGAGCAAATGAAGATTTATATTAGTAATAAATCAGCAATATCTTTGACGAAGAATCGATTATTGCATGATCAAATTAAGTAAATTGATACTCATTGTACTACATAAGAGAGTGCATTCCAAGAAATGACGTGAAATTAGAGTTTATTAACTCTCATGATCAAGTTGCTGATATTTTTATTAAACCATTTAAGTTTAAACATTCTATAAGGATAGAAGTATAAAAAAGGAAATCAAGTTCGTTAACAAGAATGACGCTTGGGATCTTACTACTTTTCTTGAAGGTCATAATGTAATTGGTGACAAATGGAGCTATAAAATAAAAAGGAATGTTAATAAAGAGATTGAAATTCCTTGGAAATTAACTCTCATCCTTAATTAGTTCTTATAGTTTTGATTTTTTATCTACTCTCTTTCTTTACTACAACTTTAAATTTTTTAAATGCTTTAAAAACTTTTAATTTATGCTTCAAAAAGTACACTTATGTTTTTCTTGAAAAATCATCAAAAAGGAGAAGAAATTAATTTCTTTAACTTAGAGAGCTTAGTGTGAACAGTCTATAAACATCTACATATATAAGCTCTAATGGTTTCTTAGCTCTTAAATTTATCTTCTTTGGAAACTATTTTTGAATTATTTTGTAAGTAGACACACTTCACAAAGTTAGTGAGGATGATTGATTTAAGGCAATGCTTTCTTTGTTTGTTTCTTATATAGTAATTCTAAGCTCGTATAATTGAGATGTCTAAATTGAAAATGATATAACCATGATGCATCCTTGTCACAAGACTTTAGACATTTTACAACATGATTTTATATGTTGAGCAAGAAAATTCTATTCTTTAACATTAGAACTTTGATGATGATATTATTCCTATCATCTCTTATAGAAAGATTAAAATTTTTCATATGAATATTATAACCTTTCTTTAAGATTTGTCCTAAACTCAATATGTTACTTTCATGCTAGGTAAAGCAGATAAGAATTTTACCTTTCCCTTTCACCAGTACTTTGCAGTCATATCTTATGCAATTTAATTGGTTAGAAATTATATGGATATCATAACCTTTCTTTAAGATTATATCATATCTTATGCAATTTGTTGCAGTCATATTATTCCTATCATCTCTTATAGAAAGATTAAAAATTTTCATATGAATATCATAACCTTTCTTTAAGATTTGTCCTAAACTTAATATGTTATTTTCATGCTAGGTAAAGCAGATAAGAATTTTACCTTTCCGTTTCACCTGACATTCCTTATGCAATTTAATTAGTTAGAAATTATATGAAAACTTTAATACTAACACACTTCAAAGGTGAAAAGAGAATTCTTTGCTACTTAAAAAATACAGTTAATTTTGTTACGTTTTGATAATTAGAAGCTTATTGGATTAAGTGTTAGTGATTTTGTAAGAGACTTATATGATTGAAGAAGTACTACTAGATTTATATTTTTCTTGAGAGATATTGCTTTTACATATATATCTAAAAAGTATTTCGTTGTTACTTTGTCTACTTGTAAAGCGAAATATGTAGCAACTGTCTCATGTGTTTATCGTGTAATTTGGCTAAGAAATTTGTTGAAGGAGCTTATTTTAATACAAGAAGAGCTAATGAAGATTTATATTAGTAATAAATTAGCAATATCTTTAAAGAAGAATCGATTATTGCATGATCAAATTAAGTAAATTGATACTCATTGCACAACATAAGAGAGTGCATTCCAAGAAATAATGTGAAATTGGAGTTTATTAAGTCTTATGATCAAGTTGCTGATATTTTTATTAAACCATTTAAGTTTAAAGATTCTGTAAGGATAAAAGTATGCTTAATGTTATAAATCAAGTTTAACAAGGGGAAGATTAACCTTGATTTTGGTTGAAAATAAAGTCCAAAAAAAAGAAGTCCAATTTTTAGAAAAAACTATCTTAATTAATTCTCTAAGATTTTTTCATAAGTTTTCCAAAAATAAGCAAGGTGACATTAGTTGTATGGTTGATGATAATGAAGTGACAGAGAGACTTGAAAATCTACCTCCTTTACATCTCTTTTTTTCATTGTGAACCAGTGAACTTTAAAGAAGTTACATAAGATGAAAAATAGAGGAAGGTTATAAATAAAGAAATCAAGTTCATTGACAAGAATGACACTTGGGATCTTACTACTTTTCTTGAAGGTCATAATGTAACTGGTGTCAAACAGAGCTATAAAATAAAAAGGAATATTAATTAAGAGATTGAATTCCTTGGAAATTAACTCTCATCCTTGATTAGTTCTTACGGATTTGATTTTTTATCTACTCTCTTTCCTTACTACAACTTTAAACTTTTAAAAGCTTTAAAAACTTTTAATTTATGCTTCAACAAGTACACTTATGTTTTTCTTGAAAAATCATTGAAAAGGAGAAGAAAGTAATTGCTTTAACTTAGAGAGCTTGGTGTGAACAGTCCATAAACATCTATATATATAAGCTCTAATGGTTTCTTAGCTCTTAAATTTATCGTCTTTGGAAAACTATTTTTGAATTAGTTTGTAAGTAGACACACTTCGCAAAGTTAGTCAGGATGATTGATTTGAGGCAATGCTTTCACTGTTTGTTTCTTATATAGTAATTCCAAGCTCGTAAAATTGAGATGTCTAAATTGAAGATGATATAACCATGATGCATCCTTGTCATAAGACTTTAGACATTTTACAACATGATTTTATGCATTGAGCAAGAAAATTCTATTATTTGACATTAGAACTTTGATGATGATATTATTCCTATCATCTCTTATAGAAAGATTAAAATTTTTCATACGAATATCATAACCTTTCTCTAAGGTTTTTCCTAAACTCAACATGTTACTTTCATGCTAGGTAAAGCAGATAAGAATTTTACCTTTTCCTTTCACCAATACTTTGCAGTCATATCTAAATGAGACACTACCTTATACTAATTGATTTAACATTACAAACATACTTCTTCTGCCACACATATGATTACTTACAGTAGTATCAAGGTACCATGCATTCTTTCGATTACAACTATTATCATTTTATGCTAGAAAAATATCACCTTTCTTGTCGATCTTTTTCTTCATAATGTTGATTGTCTCCTCAATTTTATTTGGAGCTTTACATTTTAATGTATAGTGGCCAGACTTATGATAGTATTCATTTTAATATTTCTTATATCTCCTTCTACGTTTTGAGTTATAATGGCTAGGCTCATGACATTTTTAATATTTACTTGAGAATAGTTGCTTCTTGTGTTTACATTGCCTCTTTCTCGACTGTTAAATGAGCTCTCTCCTTTTTTATAATTATTTTTGAAACCTCACCCACAACCATAGCTTCCACCTTATCCTCAACTCTTCCTCTACCTTGACTATTTTGATTTTCATGCTTTTCATTGGATTATATCTTGAGGAGTTGTCTAGTTATCCCTTACTTATTCTTATTTTTCTTTTTATAGTATTGTAGTAGTTTAAGAAGTTGCTCAATTCATTTTTTCCAAGTTTTTTGTTTCTTTTATTATCATAACAATGTGTTCAAATTTTGATTCTAGCGAGCAAAATATCTTTTCCATAAGCCTTATATATTATATATATTCTTTTTTCTCACCAACTAAGAAATATCTCAATATAAATAATCATAACAAACTCAAATGCTTTCATATTTGGATATTCAAATTCACCTTTTAAATGTTTAACTTCACTTTCTCTTCTCCTTTGTATGATGTTTAAAGCTTCTTCCATCCTTCTTTGGCAGAAGTCGTATTTAACACTTTATCAAATCTAATATCATTTAATGATTAGTAGATAAGATAGAGAGCTTTTTTGTTTCTATTTCTTAAATTGTCCAAGCTATCTTTTTGAGTTGTCGTTAAAGTGACCTAATTCTCTCACTCATTATAGCCTTCCTCCATAAGTTTCTAAACGTCACATGCATCCAATAAAGCCTTCATTTTTATACTATAATTGTCATAATTATTATTTTAAGAGTTGGAATTTAGAAAGATATTGCATAAGTAGCCATATCTTCAACTTGAAAGATTTTGAAAATTCTGGTTCCACGAATGAAAATAGAATGATGAAAAGCCTTAGAAGTGACTTAGTGTCTGTTTGGTTGAGCTTATATCAGTAAAGCTTTTGTCAATAGAGCTTTTATCAGTAGAGTTTTTTTTAGAAGAGCTTTTTTAAAAAGTCAGTTGACTATTTGGCTGTCAATTAAAAAAATAGCTTTTTAAAAAGAACTTCATACAGTAGACTGTTTGGCAACATAAAAATAAAAAGCACTTTTATTAATTTTAACTATATTTTATTTTATAAT
>JAOTAY010000008.1:5872949-5885045 GCA_025629805.1 Erythroxylum baracoense | reverse complement strand
CATAGGCTTACTCAGAAATTGATATTTGAGTGATTAGGTGATGTGTAGAAACATGATGGATTTTCATTTGAGCCTAAGTTAGAAGTTGGGCCTATATGACTCTATTCCATAGTCATATCATTTCCTTAATTATGTGATACTCCTATAGGGAGTACCCTTAGAACTTGCCCTGAACCAATTTAAATCTACTAGATGCATGCTAAATAGAAATGATTAAGGCCCTCATTCTTTTAGCCCTTGACTTAAATGACCAACCTATATCATTGTCCCTTGCAAATCCCTTTGAGCCTTTGACCAGTTTTGTTTATAGAAAACACCTCATTTTAAACCTGAAACCTCATTAAACTACCCTATCACAAGTTTAATAGAGTGCTAAGTTTGCATTAGTTTGGTATTTTTTAACTAAAATATTTTTTCTGAGACGCTTTGAGCAGCTTTCTTTGCACTTCTACTTTTAGAATGCATCCCATGTAGCTGCTAATGTTAGTTTGTATTTCTTTATTTTTGTTCAAAAAAGGAAGGAAAAGGAAAAAGGAAAAGAATAATATATAGTAGCAACAATAAGTGCAGAGTAGCTAGTTATATCCATTTGCATGTCTCAAAAATTATTCCATCTCCCTTTGCATACTTATTATTCTATAAGTGCTTGTGATGAGCCCTCAAACCCCTTTTTACATACCTTAAACCCTAACCCATTACAACTATTAGCAAAGTTCTTTTGATATATTTATGCATGTAATCACTATAGAGAAGAATCAGTGTATTTGCAAGTCTATGGTTGTGTACTTCCTTATAGGGAGTTTTGAGTGAAACACTAACCTTAAACACTTGAGTGAAATGACTGAATTCCATGAGGAAGATCCATTTTAAGTTTATTCTTGTCCTTGATCGATAGTATCATAACTTAAGTTTTTTTATGTATGCTGATAAAAACTAGTTATGATGTGTGTAGTAATTGGAAATTCAAGTGGGCGAAGTTTGAAAGATTGCATTCTCTTAATCCTTATGATGATGAATTGATAGAATGGATTGGTTGTGTTTGATTTTGCTTGAGGACAAGCAAAGTTTTCACTGTAGGGAAGTTGATAAGTGTGTTTTTTGGTTATGTTTCTAGTGTGTTTTCATGTGTTTTAAATGTTTCTTTGTGTGTTTTAGCTCCAATTTATTTGAGCTTTACCATCTTTTGTATCTTTTCTTGATCTTTGAAGTGTTTAGTTATTTCTTTACAATATCTAGTGTTTGAGGATAGTTTTTGCGGTTTATTTTTTTAGGATGGATTAATGCACCTTATTGATGAATTATGCAGGTATCAGAGTTGCAGTAGGTGATTTAATGGCACTACTGAGTAGACTTAAAGAATTCAAATGATAATGAAATCTGGTGGAGAGGGAGGAAAATGTGTGAGGAGCTTGTAGTTCAAATTTCAAGTCAATCAGAGGTCTGGTGAGGAAGTTATAGCCAACAAAGTGAAGAGGGAAACACAAAATCAATCTTGGAAAAGTGGCTACAACATCAGGCTTAAGAGTTTTTCTAGCTTTTTAGGGTAGAGAGAAGGAGCCTTTGTCTTTACCCAGTCTTTATTCTTTTCTCTTTATAAATTTTAATGTGAAAACATGGATTTTGTTGGATTGTTCACATATATAAGTAGCTAAACATTTTGTAGGAGTTATTCTTCAACTATTTATGGAACTCTTATTATTTTTGATGCAATGAAATATGTTTTGTGATGTTTATTATTCTTATACCATACAATAGACCAAAAGGGTGATTGTTGTTATTTGAGTTGGGTAGTGTAACGAGAGTTAGCTCCCAAAGGATCTAATAAATATTCAAGTTTTTCTAAATAGTTGAAGAGAGATCTTAACTGCTTGTTAAAAATCACCTATAGGAGTGCTTAAAATCTTGTTGAAGGATCAGGAAAAGTTAGTAAGTCTAGAGATAGCATAACTATTTCTAATCCATTCAATTAGGGTAGGCTAATTACTCCTGGAGAGAGGGTAGTTGAACATTAGAAAATCTTGGGTCAAGCATAACCGGATCAAGAATAAAAGAGGAAAGCAAAATAGGGATAGTTTAGAAAATCTTGCCTTAATTGGGTGTTCATTGCTAGTTTAATTAATTTTCATTTAATTTCCAGCTTTTTTTAATCTCTTGAAATCGTTTTCTTATGCAAAGCTTAACCTAAATTGAGTGGTGTCTAACGTCAATCTCCGTGGGATGATATCTATTTTTAATTACAACTAACGATCCATATACTTGTAAATTTTGACGTCAAATTAATAGTTTGGTTTGTGAACGACCAAGAACAAATGAAACAGTTAGTAAAAGGATTTTCCCTATAGCAGTGAAATCTGAGAACATCTCATAATCAATTTCATTAACATTTTTCGTATAACAATTATCCCAAAAAGAAAGGGATGAAGTCTACACCTACATAGATTAAATTGACATGGAAAAAGCAAAAACTTATTTAGATAAACACCTTACCATTGTAATAAATATTTGGATGACTGAAAGAAGATTTCAAAAATAAAGGATCTTGCAAGCAAAAGGACTGTATAACATCCTTCTGAAGTCTGCATATTGAAAGAGAAAGTAAAAATGGCTACAATTCTCTAGTGTTTTTAATAAAGAAATATTATTCTAATGCTATGAGCTAAAGGATCGAAGGCCATTCTAGACAAGAAACTAAGTCATCTTGAATAAAGACATCTTTACACTCACTTCAGAACAACAATTTCTTTCAAAGTCAATATTGGTACATCAGGAATATGATTCATCAAAGATGCAAGATAACGATATGTTGGTCTAATTAAAGAAAAAAGTATAAGGAGTGTAATATAAGGAAACAAAGAAGAAATGAATTATGGTCATAACCTAAAACAACTTTCAAACAACATAATACCATCTTAACAACAAACAAACAATAGCTCACACCTGTGGAGGAAATGGCGGTCAGAAGAATCTCATAGGTGTAGAAGCTTTCCCTGAAGATGGCGTCACGCCTCTGAGAAGTAGATTGGAGGTGGGGCAAGGGCTTGGGGTAAACTGAAAGAGGTGATGTCATGAGGATATGGACTGGAGGAGGTGATGTAGTGAGGATACTATCATCAATCTTCTTCTATAAACAGTTAAAACAAAAAGACAAGGAGTTTTGAATCAGCTCTGTTCTCTTCGTAACCCAAGTGAAAACAAACCGTATGTTCACAGATAAAAGCAAGAAACAAAATCAAAGGGGAGAGGAGGCATCGGTTTGCCAAGCTTGGGAGAGAACAAAGTTATTAAAACGTTGTTGTATTTTCTTGCAAAAGATTTATTATCTTATTTAAGATAATGTCATTGCATTTTTTGTGATGTTTTATCTTATGTGTGCATTTTTTACTATCCCACTGGTTGATAGGAGAGCTTGGAGATATTATGTATAGGTATTAATTTTAAGATACTCTGCTTTGTCAAAGATCTGGCAGTTGTAAGTTAGTGCCCAATATTCACATTCACAGTCTTCAGTTTATAACATCTTTTAACATTTCAGCGAAATGCACGATCGTGCTGACAGAGTGAAGAGTAGCAGGGTTGTACGATCGTGCACTAGCATAATCGTGACAGAGACTTTCATTCACTAAAATGCACGATCATGCCATTCACTCATCAAAGGGTGCACTTTATAATTCTCTCCAGAAGCCTCACGTTTCACCCTTTATATTATCTTGGGCCTGTAAATGAATTGCTGAATTATATCTATTGAGCTATTTGGGTTGAGATAAAGTAGAAAGATTTTATAAACATGAAATAGAAATTACGAAAGCAAAAGTAGTCTCCCTATAAAATTATTTATTTTTCTATTGGGCTTTGATGATCTTTTGTCATGGTGTTATGATCGTGGTTATGCTGACCACATTCATGAATTAATAGTCATATCAAGAGAACTAAGTGGTGATAGGTAATTGTTTCTGTGAAGAAGTTATCCAATCTTTATATCCTTTTTCATTTTGGCATTTAGATTATGTCGTTCAACTATTGGAGTCCTTATTCACTCGAGGAAGGATTTGTCACTTGTGAAAGGTGTACATGTTCTTATTACAATTGACCACGTATGAGTTTTGCTTCAATTTAAATCCTTATACAGCATATTTACTAGTTAGAACATGTTATAATTTATATTGTTTTTGTTTTGAAATATCCCTTGATTTACTCCAAGTTTTTATCTGTCCATTATAATAGCTGGTTTACATTCAGCGAGCACGAGGAGCTAGTAACCATAAAATCTTGCTAACCAATCTAAGCTATAGAACTTGCAATGGTTAGCTTCAAATTTTGCATCATAATTCATTCTTGTCATTGTGTTAATTGTCAGCTTGATAACAGAATTATTTGCAATATTGGTTGAATTAATGCACATTCTCATCTTCTAAGGAGTTAACCTTCTGAAATTTGATTCCCTGACTCATAGTTTAGTTGTTTACTTTGCTAATAATTCAACTTTGATGGAAATCAGTTCATATGCAACATATCTGTTATTTTTCATCTTCCGCAAATAAATGTTTTTAGGTCTATGATGCGTAACAAGATGATGGTGGGTGCTTGACAATTTTGCAGATGCTTGTGTCAATTTAGCTTGCCATAGTTTAGATGAAGCAGATGCCATCTCCTATTATTACCTGAGGTATGGGAAGTTATGTCCCAGATTGTAAATAAGGATAACGTAGGGCATTGATATTTGCTTCATATCTCAGTGTCAATTTTGTGGCAGGCAAAGACTAATACGTTGATAGTTGTGATTTACATTGTGTTTTAAGGTGTAATTTGTTAGGCATTTATTATGAATTTGAGTGTTGAGTGTGTATTTAAGCTTTTATTGTGTTAGTTTATATGTTTAAATGTTTTTATGGTTTAGTATAAGCCTTTGAACTTAACTGTTATATTTTTGAGTTACCTTGATCTATTTGTTAGTGTTTCAAGGTAAGCAGTGAAGAACAGAGAATTTGAGGTACCTTGATGTATTTGTTAGTATTCTGTGGTCCTGTACTTCTCATCCCCCTTGCACTTGATGTTCTTTAAGAATCCCAACTGTTGATTTGGAATATTACTTTCTTTCCTCAATTTAGGATTGGAAAATTGTGATTTGTTATCCTCCAGATGATGTAGGCAATTTTGGTGCTAGAACAAATCAATAGCATTTTCATAGATGTCGTAAACTTGCTAGAATAGAGAATTCTTGTAGTACGAGTATGCACTCTATATTATTAACACATGTTATAATTGTTCCATCTAATAAAACTTTCAAATGAAGGTCATGTTGACATATGTGCACGTATGGATAACTATTCAAAGCATTCTAATCCCAATTAACTACAATGCCTGTAATGCTTGAATCATGTTTATCAACAACTAGAGACACTTTCCATGCAGATTTTAATATCATAAGCAGTTACATCTCCTACAAGTATGGATCCATAAGGAAACATCATCAACTGAAATATAATAAACTTTGAAAATGATTGGTTCAGGACAGAAATTCCAAAACTATTTGTTAACGCCAATAAGCAATAGAAAATTATCATTAAAATTTTATGCACATAAACACTATTGAGTATATAGCATCGTCATATTGACTTTTTACTTCCAAATTTCAAGTACCATAAATCTTCATTCTTATTGCCATCTACAGTCTTGTTAGAAATTTAGGGCTTGTATGTCAGTGTCTCCAGTCAGCTAGGCAAATTGTTGCATCACTAGTGTGCATTATATTGTCATCAATTCTACCGATGATCATACAACCAAGGGCTTTAGCCACGACAATATACTCTAGCGAGCAATTGAGGCTATGGCAATGGGTAATCTCTTAAAGTTCTGTATTATAATTGTTGCTATGAATTTAAGCTTCAGGATGGACCATATTGATCATTGAAGTGTATCAAAATAGAGATGGGGATAACGGTCATGATGATTTTGAAAGGTTGAGAACCACTTTTATTGGCAGGCAGAATGGAACTTGTGCTTGCAAGTCCTACAAGCAAGACAAGGAAGGCTATGGTTTAAAATATAGATGACACTGTAGCATATGGGGCATTCCTTAACACCTTCAAATTCCTTGTCATAATTACTCTTCCATATTTGAATGGCTTCAGCGAAAGCCCCATTCTATATAAGAGAAGAATCATCACTTCTAAAAATCTTCAAACAGACATTCCCAATTCATATCATGCTCTCATGCCAGTTCATCCAAATTAATGTTTTCCAAGCATGATTAGTTCATAAATAAGGATTCGTGAAACATGTATCAACCACTACTTTCTTAACTTATCCTTTTTATCACATTAAGAAAAGGGAAAAGATAGATCAAGCATAAGAATCTTCATTTATCCATCTTCCTAATTGACCATCACAGTTATGCTAATTATTTTAATTACTTTTAATTGAAATGCAAATATATAATTGATTTATTTACTATAAATGGCTTATTCACTTATGAGCCTCACCCAATAGCTCAAGTTTTTGAGTTGAATGGTTTCTTATATAGCTAATTAACAATGTTGAATCTTCTAAGAATTTTTAGACATCGACCAAGAACTCAATGCATCTTTATTGGGAAACCTACAGTGATGTGTTAATTTAACCTCATTTTCTTTTCCCCTTCAAAATCCTACTTCTCATTCCATGAATTCTTTGCAATGTACTCATTTTTCGTACATTCATAGGATAAGCTAGAAGCTCATAATCCTAGACAAGTACCACCTTAACCAGGATGAGAATCACTTTTAAAAAAAAGCGGTGACTTATGTAGATAATACCTAATTTCGGACAAACATCATCATTAACATTAGCCATTTCCTTTACTTCACCTCATTAATGCCTAGGCTTCTCATACATTCAACATCCACGAAAAGTAAAGGGTAAGACATAGGAAGATGAATAACTAGATCCATTCTAGTCTCATCCTTCATATATATAGTAACAACCTCATTCGTTGACTTGCTTACACTCACTGAAAAGTTCTTCTCAGCAAAATTGCAATTTTTTATCTGCATCAAGAACTAAATGTCACTGCTTCAATACAATTAGTACAAAGAACACGAAGTTTGTTGTGCTTTAGCACTTTTATCATCACTGACTGAAAGGGTAAAACTAGTAAGAGATATGATGTATATAATTCACAAAACAAATATTGGTGCCAGAAAGATGGTTCACAAAAACTTCCAATAGTAACTCGATTGCAATATAATAAGAAGCATTTAATTTCATGTCCAAGTGAAAATTAGGATATGAGGATCAGGGATACTGGAACATGGTAATTGCCATTAAGAAGTACAATATATACAAGTGAAAGCACCAATTCGATAAATATTTCCAGTTTAAAGAAACCTGAGGGAGGTCATTCACAATTAGAGGAGGGTTACACCACATCCTCGTAAATGACGCAATTTGAGATGATTTGGAACGGTCACATATTTCAATGAACCACTCTTAAACATAAGCAGGGAGAACTTGAAGCATCAAACCAAATAATGCTCCAGCAAGAGAAGAAATCTTTTATAATTCAATAGGCCAAAGAGATTCCACAGTAAATAGCAACGAGCCTATTCTAATGGCACGTCTTGCTACATTTGTAGCTTCTGACACACCAAATGCCAATCTTTCATTGATTAATCATAACTGTGCAAGAATGTCCCTTCAAATTTTTCTAACCTAGAAAACCTTCCTTTCTTAGGAAAAATACCCAAATCACTGTTTGATCAATCATTAAGCAAAAAAACATCTATTGAATATATCCTTACAATATCAATATATATAAGAGTAAGACATATCCTCTAACCCACATATAAAGGGGAATGAAGAAATAGAATCCCATCAGTAATGCACCATTTTAAATACTCACAGAATTGTAATCATGACAGTATGAAAATCCAATATTGGTCAAAGTAAGCTGCTTTAGCTATGAATAACTATGTAGACTTCACTTTATCAAGATCAAAATTCAATCTTCTGTTTATGGAGTAGGGATAAGGTTAAATAAGATGGAAAGTTGCAATCTTTTCTACTTCACATAAGTCATATAGAAATGATCAATTCCCTGTAGGGTATTGCTTCCTATAATTATAAAGGATCATAAATTTGAGTTAACCAACATAAAAGGTAACTTAATGCATAAGCCTAATCAAAAGACAACAATAATCTTCCTTCTTACCAATTCACTAAGCAGTCAAATTCCTATAACTGGTCATAACAAAACTATGAAAATCCTATGTGGATACACCATTAAAAACGTAAAAAGGAGAAGTACAAAAACTAGAACCATCGTTCTCAAAAAGTACAGAAAGAAGGAAGAAGAAGAAAAGAAAAAGACTAGAAATTTCGAAACAAAGTGAAAAGAACATAAACTGATTACAGAAACAAAACTTACAAAGCATTAGCATACTGTATATCAGCCTCCAAGACTTTGAGAGAGTCCTCATATGTGGACTTGGTCAACTAGTAATACATAATCTCCATCTCTCACCAACAAAGTTAGTTTCTCCAAGAAATCAAACCCACAAAATAAAACTAGACTAGGAAGTTCTCATCTCTCTTTACCTCTAAAACTTTTTTTCTTGGCGGTACTCAGACAATCACTGTCTTTATGTTTTTGTGAAGAGAGAAGCACCTAAAATGGTTAGAGAAAAAGAGCAAGCGTACAAGAAAGTATAGGAGATTCATAGAAGAAACGAAAGTTAGAGAGTGGCAGAGCATACCTAAGCCTTTAAGAATCCTAAAGCTCGATCTAGGATGGAGATGTTCCATAAATTAACAGAGGAAAGAAAGAGTTGATGTGGGAAGCAAAATCAAAGAAAGACAAGGAATCAGCTTGGCTGAAACAAAATAAGCTGAGGCATTAGATGTTTGGTTTAATTAAAACGAGTTAAAATATCGACATTTTATTTTAGGCACAAAAATAGGACTAGTGTCAGTGGCACAAGTGATCTGATGCCTCTCGTAAGCCGTCATTTTAGAACCATCGTGTAGTAGCTATCAGGATTACATCAATTTTTTATTATTTAAATGCACTCTTTGTTTTCAACTAGTGCATCTATTGTCATTCATTTAAGGGACCCTTACTGAAATGAAATGACTGCCACTTGCATTTTACTATTCCTTTAGATCATTTATCAACCCCATTTACTAAATCATTCAATGCAGTAAATTTTTACCGATGGTTATTTATTAAACGTCAAATCTTCACAGACAAAAAGAAAGACACTCAAGAAAAAAATCAGATATTGTGTGCTAAAGTACACAGTAAAAAGAAAAAGATTAATGATAGGCTTTGTATAATGATATGACAAAAACTTTTTAGTCGTACGCCACTCATTTAAAACTATAAACAACTTATTAAGTGTCATATTAGTTTCAGTTAAAATGATGAGTTTTTTTAATTATTTATCCATCAATCAGGAAGTGGATTTGTATCGTCTCAAAGGCGTTCACCAGTGAATATATTTAAAGATGGTGGTCAAGCTCCGAACTATACTAAACAATATATTGAATTCATCATATCCTCCGTCTTACTGTATACAAGAGGTTTAAGCCTCATTTACCCAACATTCGTAAATTCTTGGCTTTTCTTTCGTAATATATTTGCAGAGTTATTTTTTTTATCAATTTAGTAATTATATGTATTTAATGAAATTCAAAAAACGGAAATAACGTGTGTGACATGCACCAAAATGCCAACTATGTTATGACCATTTATTGTATATTTCTTGTCCACTTTCCACATGTTATATATTACATAGTATGCTCTCTCCATGAATAAGTTGTCAAAATCACTTTTCTTCTCTCTCCGTCTCACACAAACGTGCAAACGGATATAGATAGTGCACAATGAATAATGAAGGAAACGTTGTAGTTTCTGACTTTCACTTGGTTTATGTCTTTTCTTAATTGCTTTTCCTATATTCAATTTAAAATAAATATATTTGTTTTAATTCATTCAATATGATCATAATAGATTTTTTCCACCAAAAATATATATAGACAATATTATATATGCATATATTTATCTTCAAAAGTTATCATGTAAAATTTTTTCAAAATTTTCAATATAGTTACATTTACAGTATACAAGTATTTATTAATTTTTCTATAATAAATAAATATATAAAATAAATTTTAAAATACTATTCTATATTCAATTTAAAATAAATATATTTGTTTTAATTCATTTAATATGATGATAACCGATTTTTTGCACCAAAAATATATATAGACAATATTATATATGCATACATTTATTTTTAAGAATCTTAAAAAGTTGTCATTTAAATTTTTAAAATTTGTTTTAATATGGTTAGATTTACGGTATACAAGTATTTATTAATTTTGCTATAATAACTAAACACTATATATATAAAGTAAACTTTAAAATACTATTCTATATTAAATTTAAAATAAATATATTTGTTTTAATTTGTTCAATATGATCGTAATAGATATTTTGCACCAAAAATAGATATAGACAATATTATATATGCATATATTTATTTTTAAGAATCTTCAAAAGTTATCATGTAAATTTTTAAAAAATATTTAATATGTTACATTTACTGTATACAAGTATTTATTAATTTTGCTACAATAATTAAATAGCAAATACTAAATATATAAAATAAATTTTAAAATACTATTATATATTCAATTTAAAATAAATATATTTTTAATTATTCAATATGATCATAATAGATTTTTTTGCGCCAAAAATATATAATGACAATATTATATAGGCATATATTTATTTTTAAGAATCTTCAAAAGTTATCATGTAATTTTTTTTAAATTTTAACTAATGTGCAATACATTATGAAACCATGTATTATTTTATTAAAAATTAAAATATTTTTAAAAATTAAGTTAACATATAATGTCTTTTAAATATAAAAAATTAACTATTTTAAGTAAATATATGATTTATAAGTAAAGTTACTACAAACAATTCTCAAAATGTATTTTTTTTAAATGATTTTAAGTTTAAATGTCAAATAAACCTTTTCTATAATAATTAAAAGTCAACAAATTAATATCCATTTATAAAAAGTGAAAAGTTTAATTTTTATTTAAAAGATTAAAATTTTCAAATTATTATTATGACCAAAACTTTTGCATTAATTCTTTATCGTAATACACCACTCGTCATCAAAGACCCATATTTTAGCTCCAAGCATACGTCTTTAGTCACACTCTATCACAATAGCTGGCAGATAAAATTTTAAAAATTACTCCAATGACATTTTGAAGTAATTGTAAACTTTGATTATGGTTATATGTACAATATACAAGTATTTATTAATTTTACCACAATGACTAAATACCAAATATATTAACTTATTTTTAAAATACTAACCTGTATTCAATTTAAAATAAATATATTTGTTTATTCATTCAATATGATCATAAAACATTTTTTGCAACTAAAATATATGTAGACAATATTATATATGCATACATTTATTTTTTATAATCTTAAAAAGTTATGTAAAAGTCTTTAAAATTTAGACTAATGATACATTATAAAATCATCTATTATTTATTAAAAATTAAAATATTTAACAAAATTAAATTATCATATAATGTCTTTTAAATATACAAGAATTTCACCATTTATAGTAAATATACGATTTTCTAATTGAGTTATCACAAACAATTATCAAAATGTTTCTATTTTTATAATAATTATAAGTTTAAATGTCAGATGAAGCTTTTCTGTTGTAATTAAAACGTCTTATAAAAGTCATGAAATTAAAATCCATTTATAATTAGTGAAAAGTTTGATTTTTTTATTTCAAGCATTGAAAATTTAAAATTTTTATGAATGTATATCATATTTATAAGTTGATGATTATTTGAAAATCTAATAATATTTTAATCAATAATTAATTCAAACCGTTACTTTCAATGATTTCTTAAATTGTATTATAAGAGAATTTGATAAATTAAAGTAATATGAACTTATTGAGAACGTTGTATATATGATTTTTTTCCAAAATTATTAGTTTCTTTTGAGCTAAAAATTTATATTAATTTCAATAACTAGTTTGCATTAATTTACATTATATCTTAAAATTT
>JAOTAY010000008.1:5850304-5872849 GCA_025629805.1 Erythroxylum baracoense | reverse complement strand
TACATATATATTGATCTAACCGGATCATTAAAGCCCTTATTTGATGATCCTATGATCAAGAACAATTTTAGATTAAATCCTAAAGACTTGACTCTCATTATCATAATCTCTATTATGATGACAATTATATAAATTTAATCAAGGACTTATCATATTAGGATAAATGTAATAAACATAATATGATAATATAATCATTTGCCATGTTATTAAACAAAGTTTATAATTACAAAGCATATGTGTTAAATCAATTACATAACGAGTAAGTGTATATATATAAGGGGTACATAATTAGTGACTCTAACTTTCAACGATTAAACTGTATCGATGTAGCTCAAATCAGATAAAGTTGTCTTCATAAAAGTTGTAGGTATCCTCTTAGCTTTCAAATGGTATAAAGTTTGAATTTTTTGGACATCAGAATTGAGATATACGATTTTTACAAGTTTGAGTGACAAAACTTAGATAAGAACTGATTGCTAGGAAGTGTTGGTGTAGCTAGATCATTAAAGTGACTTGGCATTTTTCTTTGAAGTTTAAAGAGGTAAGGGAGTACTAAACTTAGTATCGTGATACAACATGAATTTTTTGTTGTTTGAAGTGAATAAAATTTGTACTGAATTAATGAATAACTGTGGTTAGAAATTAGATACATGCTGGATACATTTATCTACAACTTTCATGAAGAGTCAACTTCCATGAATAAACTTCATTAATCTAAGCTAAATTAGACAAAGTGGTCTTCATGAAAATTGTATTTCGTCCTTTTAAATTTCCAACAGTATATCACATGAAATTTTTAGATTTTGGATGAAAGAGTTATGACCTTCACACGATAACATCACTGGTGCTGGCAGAGGCTGCAGTGCTATTCTTGACAGAAGTTGTGTCCTGATTTTAACTATTACACTGTATTGATGTAGGTTGAATCAGACAAAGTTGTCTTCTATTAAGTTGTAGCTTATCCTCTTATCTTTCCAATGGTATAACGTTTGAAAATTTTGGACATTAGAATTGAGAGATATGATTTTTACAAATTTGGGTATCACATCATCTCGTTATGCATCATAGACCTAAAAGCATTTACCTATGGAATTAGTGACTCTGACTTCTACGAATATACTGTATTAATTTGGGAAAAATTGGTTAAAATGGTCTTTTAAAAAAATTGTATTTCGTCCTTTTAGCTTTCCAATGGTATTTCGTATGAAATTTTTAGACTTAGGACAAAAGAGAGATAGCCTTTACACGATAACATCATTAATGTTGGTAGAGGTTGCACCACCATTCCTGGCAGAAAAATGTGTTCTATTTTTAATGATTAAATTGTAGTGATGTAGGCTGAAACAAACAAAGTTGTCTTCATAAAAGTTTTAGCTTATTCTCTTAGCTTTCCAATGGTATAAAGTTTGTTATTTTTGGACATCAGAATCAAGAGTTATGATGGTTACAAGTTAGAGTGCACATGAGGAGTGCACAATCTTGCTTGTGCACGATCGTGCATTCCCGCGAGTGGAAAGCGAGTGTACGATCATGCACTCCTAAAATTTAAAGGCCAGTGCCCTATTGTGCACTCCTGAAATTTAAAGGCTAGTGCACGATCGTGCACATGTGTACTCTAACTTGTAACCATCATAGCTCTTGATTCTGATGTCCAAAAATTATGAACTTTATACCATTAGAAAGCTATGAGGATAAGCTACAATTATATGAAGACAACTTTTTTTAATTCTGCCTACATCAATACAGTTTAATCGTTAAAAATAGAACATAATTTTCTGCCAGGAATGGTGCTACAACCTTTACCAACACCAATGATATTATCGTGTAAAGGCTATATCTCTTTCGTTCGAATTCCAAAAATTTCATGCTATATACCAATGGAAAGCTAAAAGGACAAACTACAATTTTTCTTAAGACCACTATGTCCAATTTTTCCCATATTAATACAGTTTATTCGTAGAAATCAGAGTCACTAATTTCGTAGGGAAATGCTTTTAGGTCTATGATGCATAACGAGATGATGGTGGGTGCTTTTTTTCATTCAAATGCAGTTGGCAAGTTGCGTGAAGACTTGCCTAACGTTCCTGCAGATGCTTGTCTCAATTTACCTCGCTACAGTTTAGATGAAGCAGATGTTGTCTCCCATTATTACCTAAGGTATGGGAAGTAATGTCCCAGTTTGTGAATAAGGATAACGTAGGGCATTGATATTTGGTTCACATCTGAATGTTAATTTTGTGGCAGACAAAGACTAATACGTCATGAAGCATTTTCAGAGGACAAATGGAAGAAAGTATACTATTTGTGCAATGGAAATGGAGCAGAAATGAGGTCCCTAGTTCCTCTTATCCGATGACCTTTTCAAGATGACTTCTTTGTTTCACCAGTTGAGTTCACGTGTTCTGTGGTCCTGTGCTTCTCATCCACCTTGCACTTGATGTTCTTCAAGAATCCCAAATGCCGATTTGGCAAATTACTTTCTTTCCTCAATTTAGGATTGGAAAATTGCAATTTTTTATCCTCAGGATGATGCAGGCAATTTTGGTCCTAGAACAAGCCAATAGCATTTTCATGGATGTCGTAGATTTGCAAGAACAAAGAATTCTTGTAGCATGAGTATGCACTCTGTATTATTAACACATGTTATAGCTGTTCCATTTAATAATACCTTCAAATGAAGGTCATTTTGACACGTGCACATATGAATAATCATTCAAAGCATTCTAATCCCAAGTAATTTCCAACACCTGTAATGCTTGAATCAAGTTTATCATCGACTCGAGACATTTTTCATGCAGATTTTAATTATCATAGGTGGTTACATCTCCTACAAGTATAGATTTGGAAAGAAATATGATCAATTGAAACATAATGAACCTTGAAAATGATTGGTTCAAGATAGAAATTCCAAAACTATTTATTAACGCCAATAAGCAACAGAAAATTATCATTAAAATTTTATGAACATACTAACTTTTGATTACATAGTATCGTCATATTGACTTTTTTTTTTCAAATTTCATGTATTGATTACATAGCCTTGTCATATTGACTTTTTGCTTCCAAATTTCATGTATCATAAATCTTCATTCCTACCGTCTTCTAAAGTCTCGTTGGGAGTTTAAGGCTTGTGTCATTGCCTCCAGTCAGCTAGGCAAAATGTTGCATCACCAGTGGACGCTGTATTGTCATCGATTCTTCCAATGATCACACAGCCAAGGGCCTTAGCCACGACAATATTGGCAATGGGTACCCTCTTAAAGTTCTGGATGAACCATGTTTGATCATTGAAGTGTATCAGAATGGAGATTGGCATAACGGGCATGATGATTTGTGAGAGGTTGAGAACCACTTGTATAGGCAGGCAGAATGGAACTTGTGCTTGCAAGTCCTGCAGGCAAGACGAGGAAGGCTATGGTTTGAAGTATGGATGACACTGTAACATATAGGGCATTCCTCAACACCTTCAAATTCCTTGTCAAAATTGCTCTTCCATATTCGAATGGCTTCAGCCAAAGCCCCATTCTACATAGAGAAGAATCATCACTTCCAAAAATCTTCAAACAGACATTCTCAATTCATATCATGCTTTCACGCCAATTCATCCAAATTAATGTCGTCCAAGCATGATTAGTTCATAAATAAAGCTTGGTGAAACATTTAACCACCACTACTTTCTTAACTTTTCCTTTTTATCACATTAAGAAAAGGGAAAAGATAGATCAAGTATAAGAATCTTGATTTGTCAATCTTCCTAATTGAACATCACAGTTCTGCTAATTATTTTTAATTACCTTTAAATTGAATGCAAATCTATAATTGATTTATTTGCTACAAATGGCTTATTCACTTATGAGCCTCACCCAACAGCTCAAGTTTTTGAGTTGAATGGTTTCTCATATGGCTAATTAATAATGCTGAATCTTCTAAAAATTTTTAAACATCTTCCAAGAATTAAATGCATCTTTGTTGGGAAACCTACAGTGATGTGTTAGTTTATCCTCATTTTTCACAAATATTCCAGCTCCAGTTTTGATATTTTATCCTCATTTCTTTTCCCCTTCAACATCCTACTTCTCATTCCACAAATTCTTTGCAATGTAATCATTTTTCGTCAATCTTCAACATTCACAGGACAAGCTAGAAGCTCATAATCCAAGACCAGTACCACCTTAACCAGGATAACAATCACTTTAAAAACATAACACAAAACAGTGGCATATGTAGCAAATACCTGATTTCGGACAAACATCATCATTGACATCAGCCATTTCCTTTGCTTCACCTCACTGATGCCTAGGCTTCTCATACATTCAACATCCACAGCACGTAAAGGGTAAGACACAGGAAGACGAATAACCAGATCCATTCCAGTCTCATCCTTCATATATGTAGCAACAACCTCATTTGCTGACTTGCTTACACTCACCGAAAAGTTCTCATCAGCAAAATTGGCATTTTTTATCTGCATCAAGAACAAAATGTCACTGCTTCAATACAATCACTACAAAGAACGCCAAGCTGGTTTTACTTTAGCACTCTTATCATCACTGACTGAAAGGGTAAAACTCCCAAGAGATATGATGTATATAATTGACTAAAACAACTATGGGTGCCAGAAAGAAGGTTCACACAAACTTCCAATAGCAACTCGATTGCAATATAATGAGAAGCATTTAATTTCATGCCTAAGTGAAAATCAGGATTTGGGGATCAAGGACACTGGAACATGGCAATTGCTATTAAGAAGTACAATATATACAAGTGAAAACACCAATTCGATAAATATTTCCAGTTTAAACAAACCTGAGAAAGTTCATTCACGATTAGAGGAGGGCTGCACCACATCCTTGTAAATGACTCAATTTGAGATGATTTGGAACGGTCACGTATTTCAGTGAACCACTCTCGAACATAAGCAGGAAGAACTTGAAGCATCAAACCAAATAATGCTCCAGCAAGAGAAGACATCTTTTGCAATTCAATAGGCCAAAGAGATTCAACAGCAAACAACAATGAGCCTGTTTTGATGGCACATGTTGCTGCACTTGCAGCTTCTGGCACACCATCTAGAAGTGCCATATCTTTCTTTTTCGAAACATGTACCATGCATAATTCTAAAGGAATATGTTGTAAGATGCAATCTAATATTAGTGGGCAAGCAGAATCTTGCACATACTGGACCAATCGCTCCCTTTCAGGTGATAATGATGGCAATGACCGTAAGTGTGATAGCAACAACGACCAAGCAAGAAAGACATTCACCTGAGAATTTGAGGACATTGACATTAGAAAAAGAAGGCTGCAACATATAAAGCATAAAAATGTACCAGTACTAATCAGGCATATTCACCTGCTCTCTTGCCACAAAATCCATTTCAAGAATCTCATGAGGTAACTTTTCGATCATTCCCAACAATTCCTCCTTCAAATGGACATTCTTTTCTGATGGCAATTCAAGACCACAAGTCTCCTGGTCACCACGACTATTATTATTCAAAGAATCTGTAGCTTCTTCTTCAAAGATAACCCGCTGGGAAAATGTTTCAGATGAGAGAATAACATAAGCAGCAAACTGTAATGATGGAATTGGAACTGAGGAAAACAGAACTGCATACAAAGAGCTGGTGGCCCCTTTACTTAAACCCCAAAATTCAACAGATTTAACGGCTCTATCTCTACAACGTGGTGGTGACTGAATAACATGTGAAGCAACCAACTCCCAGAAATACTGATTATCAAGGCGAGATGTGGCCACAAGAGATGCTGCTTCATAACCATAGGAGCTTGCTATGGCTTCAGCAATGCCCGTGCAAAAGAACAAGCGAAGAATACCTTCTAGTATTCGATCTCTCATTGAATCCCATCTCCCTCTTCCTTGAGGCTCCACATCAATAACAGCTGATTCTTCGAACCCCATAACTCCACTAAGCAAAGAAAATGATTCTAAAGCATTGATAGCAAGAAGGACAGAAAGGTCTGAGGTCAAAACATTCTGCTCTAGGATCTTATGAATTTCAAAACTTCCAGAAGCAGAGCTGCTGCTAATAATATCATTCACATTCTCTGTGAATTCCTCCATCACTACAACAGTTGACTGAATCCAAGACCTCGATTGTGAGAAAAAAAACTCCCAATCTTCCTCACCAAATTCTTTCCAGCAATAACCAACAGAAATTACCATCAACTTTGACAGCATCCACTGACTAGTTGTCACTGATGCACAAGCAATTTGTCTTTGCTTTCGGAATAACTCAAGAATGAGTACTTTCTCTTCATGGCTTATACTTCTCTCAAGCTTCACTGATCTTGTTCCACTTGATGCAGTCAAGGGATAACACGTAACAACCAGCCAGAACCACTCTTCCATCTCTGTGACGACAAAGAAACAAAAAATCAATACAGAAGCATGATCATAAGCGGAGGGACAAACATATCATTAAAAATGAAGACTAACAAAAGGTCCCTATAACATAGAGGGGGTGACAAAGCAGAGGATGTTCAACGCTATCTGAACCCAAATAAAACTCCGCAGCCTGTCCCACCTCCAACCAAAGCATATGTACATAAGTCAAAATGAGAAGGGAAATGAAAAAAATCAATCAAGTCTGTTCAACAGTAATGCAGAGTGGCATGCCCAAAGGGGAAAGAGAGAAAAAAAAAAAGGCCTAAAAAGGCCAGGCCTGAAGTTGATTCAGTTTCAGTTCTGATATATGATTGTCTAAATTAAGAGGATAACCCTATAAATGCAGAATGATTGTTGCACACAAAGCATGTCCGTACCTTGTCCTGCTTGCCATATAACTAAAGGTGGGAATGACAGAATTCTTTGCAGCCATCGCTCAACAGTATCTTGTATAAGATTTTCTCCCGAATAATCAAGTCCCCTATCTACAGTAGATTCACCGGATGTGGAGCTTTTCTGGCATATTGTTTGCACAAGAATATAGATAATCGGAGGAAGAATTCTCAAACAGTTCCGACTTATTGCTTCACCTATGTAAAGCTTATCAGTGAGCATTTTAAAGATCTCCTCAGCTTTTACTGCATCCCATATATTGTCTTTCAACAAAGTTATAAGAAGAGATAGAAGAGCTCTCAAGAATGGGTCTTCAATGCTTTCCAATCCCTCGCCCAAAGCAGGACATAGAACAATTGGACTTCTCGTATTACATTCTCCATGAACAAGTGCACCATTGAGTAAGATGTTGAAGACAGAATCTAGGAAGCTTTCTTTGAAAGGATGAATCTCTTTCTTAGCAAAGACACCCAGTTGGGGCAAGAAAGAACCAATAGCACTTCCACCAGGCCATTTCCATGAACATAATATTTCAGCAGCAAGCCAGGGTCGAGAAGTGAATTTTTCATTTGTCAGGTCATTTGGCAGAGAAGTACCTTGTTCAACAATACCAGCAATAATTCTGTGAATCCCAATCTTTGAGATTAGCTTGTCAATCACTGAAACAAGCTTGAGGTTTCCAGATGCCTGCACTTGGAATTTAATTGCAATTTGTGAGTCATTACTTCGAGTTAATACTTGATGATAATATTGAAAGTAGTCCCTAAATATAGCATCACAAAAGTATCAAACGTACCATTTTCAACAGGCAGAAGGAATTCAATGCAAGAACACGAGAATGCCACACAATGAATACCCAAAACTGTCCTCAGGATAAGCGGTTTTGATGTATGTGCTATATGGGCATATATATTATGGAAAGGATTAGATGTGACACATTGCTATCGAACATTTTACATTTCTCAATTGACCTAAAATTGACTGATCTAACAGTTGTTCCTACTATCAAGACAACAGGTCATAACGTTTTACCCCCTAACTTCGCGAACCTTCTTTCCTATGTTAAAGCACAAATGAAAACATGGATGATCCCTTCTCTGTCATAATTTCATGAAGAAACTTCCATAAATTGCACACAGTTTGTTATAAAATTGGGTTGGATGAAAGTAACTTTGTACCGTTAGCCCCCGAACTTATCCATAACTATTACATGAACAAGTTAGCCTAAAATGTCCATGCTCAGGGTGCAGCCCAAATTGACTTTCTAGTTGTAGGCGGAATTAGGGCTAGAAACCAAAAGCAAGGAGACAAATGAAGCACAGAAAACAAGAAGAATCTAAGACAAGATGCGGCACCAGAATCCAAATTAACAGATGATAAAGGAAATAATAACCAGATAGTCACTCACACATTCAGCAACAGAATCATCTTCAGAAAACATAGTGGCAGAACTGTTTGAGGTGTTGAAATCAGGAACGATCCATGATGGCCACACATCATCCTTGCTTAGTAGCTGGTCCAATAGATTCTGCTCCTCATTTTGATCATGACACAGACATGCTAGAATATCAAGCATCCATGAACAGCAGAAATCTGTGATCTTATTTGCATTAAGCTTAGGATCCTTGAAGATAACAGACCTAATGAAATTAACTAAAATACTCCCCAACCTCTTTCGATTTTCAGCGTCGAGACCCTTCCAGAATTCTTCAGTTATTGTACAACGGAAACCATGCAAAGATTCACCAAAATTTAACCTACCCTTTACTTGTCCCTCTGATTCTTCATCAAGCAAATTGTCTATTGTCATCATGCTATGCTCCCAGTCTATAATAAATACTGAAGCCAGGATACCTGAAACCAGCACAGTATCCTCACTGAGCGTGTTTAAGGAAAATATGCTACGGCCAAGTACTTCAAGAGCAAACTGAGCCATCTCAGCTGTAGTGATAGAGCTGTTGCTGTTTGCAGTGAAGGGGCTTGGTCCATCAAATAACAAAGAACCTGAATCCCTGACTGAACTTAAGGAGGATTCATAAATAAAACCAAGCAACATTTTGAAAAACTCTTTAAATATCAGGACTGTTGTCTTTCTGGACAGAAATGAAAATTGATCTCCTTCTCTTGAATCACCAAGAAGAGCACTGCATATTGGGAAATTAAAAGTTATCACAACCTAGAAATCAGAACAAAAGGCTAAAGCCAACTTAGCCCTTTCTGGTATAGGAACTAGGATGTTATATATGCATAAGTAATTCCCGTTCAGTTCAGATACAAAAACATATTAATTCATGCAGTAAAACGATCAGACAACCAACCAAGCTATGTAATCATTACTGAAAGATAATTGAAGTTTTGGCACACTAAGGGTAATAATGTTAGACCCCAAGGAGTGTCAAGACATCTTTTGCATGCGAGTAGAACATATTGCCAAGTACAAACACTTCAAAAAATTTTCTAGAAACACTTGATGAAGGAGCAGAAAAGGTGAAACAAGCAACAAGAGAGACCCAACCTTAAGACCGCCCATAGCAGGCCTATGGTGGCAAACAGAACAGCTGAGGAATTACCAAGGATATATACTTGCAAATTAAGTTCTCTAATAAAACACAATATACTTCCTACACCATGGAAACTTAAAGCCACATAATTTACTTAAATCAAAACTTCCAATATGAGCATCAAAATGTTCGTTATATGTTCTTACATGGATAAACTGCATCTAATGTAAATGCTTCCATAATACAATTGTTCTAATTACTTTACTCTAGAATTTAATCACTAAAAACACTCCAACCACATACCATAGAAGCTGAGCAGCAGTTCTGGACGGGAAAGATAAACAGGCAATAGAAACTGTTTCAAGAGGCTGGCAATGCCAGTGTTCTGGGTTAGACCAGTGTTCACCATTAGAATCTTTTGTCACTTTCCTCCTAGTAATTTCAACTCTTACTTTCTCTAGAAGCATTGCCAAAGGAATTAAGAGGTCAAATTCTGGGGACTCATTCTGAGCTCTAGAACTTTCTTGAGCAGTAGCAAAGGATATAACTGTACACCACTGCTCAGCGAAACATTCATCATCATCAAGCAATGCAAGCAACAGGTCAAGTCGATAGCTGATAGAGCAATTATATCCAATCAAACACCATGGAACAAATGTCTTTTTAAATACTTGAATAAAATTCTCGGCATTCAATTCTTTATCTCTGTCCTTGGGAAGAGAAACGGGATGTTCTTCATTGCAGATTGAAAGATTGTGGACAATCTTGCGTGCTCCAAATAATGTAACCGCAACTGACAGAAGTCTCACACCATCTGGGTTATCCTGAAATCAAACAGAAACAAGTTAACTCCTGGAATAAAGGCCGCAATTACCCAAAATCTTAACTCCAGTACAATTAATCTACGTGCATATAATCCTTAAACATTTTTCCAACTCCAATTTACCCTAAAGCTGAGGCTAAGGACACATAAACAAGAGAACATTTCTCAATGTTTACATTTCCCAATGCAACTAGCTCCAACCAACCAAAAAACTCGATTATCTTCTCTCACCACAATAACTAACAAATTCAGTAGTAGCCTATTATGAGGCTGATTTTAAATTTAAAAAAATGGTGTTCATAGTACAAATAGTTAAGTAACTTACAGTAGATCTTATTAATGGGAAAGACTCAGCCAAGACTGGTCCAATGAGATAATCCACAGGCCACATTTCACCTGTTTGTGCTGCATGTTGTTCTAATAATGGCAAAAGTCTAATTAGTTGTTCTATCTCAGTACTTCTTTCTGAGTTCTCACTTTGCTGAAAGAAACCTACGATGTCATCCTTGAACGCCACACATACATTAGAGAGCAGATTAATGTCAATTGAATTCATTCCAGAAAGCATTCCAATGATACACTTTCCCAGCTCTTGTACAAAACCCATAGAGTGCTTCACATTCATAGACGTTACTGTCTTTTGTTGTAATCTGTAATTTGAGTAATCAACAGAGGTTTCGAAGGGCTCTTTTTCAAAATTGCTCGAGTAGACGGAAAATAGGTATTCTTTCCATAAAAGCTTCACGAGGATACTTTGAACAAGAGTAAATTGAAATTGATGTATTGAATCCAGATCATCAAAATATCTGGCACCAAGAAAGCTAATTAGGAAACCAGACAGCCAAAAAGAAATATGAAAGCAATTGAATACAAAATAAGAGATTGTTGAAGAGAACAACCAAGTACCTAGATGCATTCTGTAGTCCCCAAAGAAAGCATTCCTTAAAGGCCTGAAAGAGAGCTAGATAATCAGCACTTGCTGAATATGCCAGGTTCCTTCCTTCCCATAGATTATGGAAAAAATCATGAAAAAACTTCTCTACTGCAACTGTTTTTGGGGGAATGATGTTTAGAAATAAAATTAAAGCTGGATATGAGATCTGCTGAGACCCAAAGCACCCATTCTTAAGAAAATTCCATAACCGACTAAGTACAACTTTCTGAACATTCAGTAAATTCCAACTCTCAGGAAACTGTTTTGAAAATAATAATACTGCCTCCCACATCGATGAATGGCAAGCAGGATCTTTTTCCTGAAAAGCACCAAGGACAGCAGTAGCAACTATTTTGATAGTCCCTTCATCAAAAGCATGAGGAATGCTTTTAATAAAGCTCTTTAACACAGAATACGTAGCTGACCGGATTGCAGGGCTTTGGGACTTTAGAAAGTCAATAAAATATTTAGGTGACGAGAATAATTTTTCAGCAAAGGACACAGCAGTCATCCTAGCTTTAGAAGCATTCTTTGATTCTGCAGCTATCTTCTCAAAACCAGGCCTCTGAGGTTGTATCAAAACATCAAGAAGAGTTGACAATGCCAGTAATGATGAGGATATCACCTAAAAACAAAGAAACAATCAGAACTGGGGACTTCATCAGATAAACAAAAAGCTTACCATACAAAATATTGCGAGTGGCTCCAAAAGGTCGATGAAAAAACAAAGACTGGACTGTATTATTTAGTGTGATACTTTTGTGGCATAGTAGGATCAAAATGAAGGAATTCTGTCAGTTATAATAGGAATATTTCCAGAAGTTAAGATATACTCGATGCTAATAACTAAAATTTGAAGTACAAAATACATGAAAAGGATCTATTGTATGTCTTCTCGTAGGGCATGTTTTACAAGAGTAATTAGTAGATTTTTCTGCAGATTCAAAACAGCTAAATCTTGTCAAAAGAAAAAGAAACTTGGGGGCAATCTATCTACTTATCAGAGAGCAATTAGCCATAACTGTTCCAATAGTACCAAATATAACTGACGCCTACGCCAGACTCAGCAATGACAGCCAAAACTGCCAAAAGAACAGTACAATCCATCCGTAAGCAATAAAACCATGGATTCTTCAAACAAATTCGAAAAAGAGTAACAATTTGTTAGAAAGAAAAGGAAAAAAAAAAAGTCATCCTTAAAATGACTCTAATCCATCTAACATATTTCAGTGGCAGACAACTGGAAAATGATAAAAATCCTAAAAGTTACAAGGTGAATTCCAAATTAAATATGGGTAATGGTTCCACGAGAACTTTGTCATAAATGTAACCATAGCTAAAAAAATTATGAAAATTAAAATGAAAGAGACAACGAGTGCAAGCATCTACATGAAGCAAAAGGTTGAAAAAAACAATCTTGCTCTTAAACCACAGAAATTCTTAAGAAGAAGAAGAGGGACTGTTGCCAACTACGATACCCAACTACTCTTTCTGTCATCTCTAGTAACAAAACAATAGCAAAGTTTAACCTCTCTTCATTTCAATGATTCTAGACGTTATAATCCAACCTTTTCCACACAAAAAAATTCCTCTCCTCTAAGTGCCTGTTTGGTTTAGCTTTTGGAGGGGAAAAAAATACTTTTTTTCACCGCAAAAGCTATTTTTAAGAAAAATAAATATTTGGCCGTAAAATCTAAAAGCACTTTTTCAATAGAAATGGCTTTTTTAGAAGCTAAAATGAAGCTTTTTAAGAAGCTCAAATTTGGAGCTTTTAAAAAAAGCTCTACTGACAAAATCTCTACTGATATAAACCCATCCAAACAGGCACTAAGTCATTAAAAGAGTAATTGGTAGTTTGAAACCGTCATCCTTTAATATATAGACGATTGAACACATTTTTTAAGACACTGGATATTAACTCAGTGTGATAAAACAGTTAAGTTAGATGTGTTTTCCCTCAATGGAACTAGAAATTATTAACTATGAAGTACACTTTTGCAAATTGGCCATGATTACTCAACCACGACAGACCTGCCGGTGCATCTCTTCCAACTCATCTGAAGGAGCTGTCTTGTCTGACATACCTTCTGGTGTAAGCTTCAGATTTTCTTCCAAATACACAAAGATCTCAGATGCACATAAAATGAGAGCATCTAATCTTTTCTCCTGTGATGGAAATGCTACCTGTTGAACACAAAATATACATGACCGTTACTATATTCACAAGTAGACAATTACGCACAAAATTCATTGAATAGAAGCATTAAAATGCTAAATTGTGTAACAATACCTACAGAACTAGACACTTCTAAATTATTTTTCATAGTTTCTCTTCATTATTTTTTCTGTGTATCATAGATGAAGGTAGTAGGGGAGTTTTAAGCAACAAAGGGAATTCCATAGGAAGCAATCAAGAAGATTGGCTCTAGATTATATAACTCTCGATCAACTCAATTGTTTAATTTTCATGAAGTTACTCCCATGGGCAATTTGGTTTCCAGACATTTGCATATTAAGGAAAAATTACAGGTTATTCAAGTTAGCGTAGATGACGTTAAGTTGAAACTAAAATTCAATTAAAGCTTCAATGCCTTATTTTCATTCCACCCACACAACAAACAAACAGCAACAATATTCAGTCCCTCAGAACTCAATCTATTGTGTTAGGTGATAAATAGCGAAATCCCCAATGCTAAAGAGTAATGGCACCTGTAATGATTGCTTTGCAGCTAGAGCAACTTCAGAAACTGGATCGAACCGAGAAAACCACCAAGGTCCCACCAAAGATTTCAGATGCGGAGCTAAATCTCTTCTGCATAAGATATTTTCCACTATGAATGTAGCAACAATAAAGTTTATGAATTCAATAATAACAAGAACAAGAATTGGAGAAAATAAAAGCCAAAACAAACTGACAAGCTGCAAAACAGCTAGTAGACTAAAGTCTTTAGCAATAGTTTTTCTTGTCAACTTACGACTCAAGATTGTCATTTCGCTGTATTTCCAGGGCATTATGTTTTGACGATGTTGAATTAAAAATGTTTATTTTGATAGAGAAGGAATTATCATACCCAACAGACATTACAAGATTGGTCATCGTTTCATGAGTGGCTCGGCGAACATCTCTGTTATAGTCCAATAATAGCCTTCTGTACTCAAAGGCCTGAAAAGGGAATCAAAAACCGATAAATGAATTAAAGAAGAAAATTTGTATAATTTACATAGAAAAGACAACAGGTTAATTATTTAATGAGATTGTACATAACATGCCATAACAATGATAGTCAAGTCCTAAACAAGTCTGAAGCATAATTCCAAAAAATGAACCAACACAGAAGCTCCAATTGTTACGTTCATGTGAAGTCATTTTCTACCAGAAACAATGACTAATGGAGGCTAAGTTCAGCTTGAATGTTCTCTGCCTCTAAATACATCTGGAAGTTAGATTTTGTATCTAATACAAAACGAATCTCAATGAATTCTATACTTAAAGATACATGACCTCAAAGAAGTTTAAACTAAAGATAGGAAAACAGACAACCCATAAACCTTGCCAATGACAATTTAGGAATCTCTTGAGATAAACAAAAATAGAATATAAATAATGACACGTTTTTTGGCACATCAGGTCCCTGATTTTGTTTTTGGGTTCATCACCCTAGTTTTATGTTTCTTCCTGATTCAAGCACTATCATTAACCAAATTAATAAGCCCCTGCCGAAGTATCATAGCAATTATATGACAGGAAAGATTAGAGATGACCTATGTCTACAATATTAGGCAATAATAAAACCCTCTCTTTGTCAATCTTCTTTTCTCTGCTTAATACAACACATATACATCGCCCAACATATGTAGAAAGACTTGAAAGACAAGATAAAACATATGAAGCATACCCATTGGGGAATAATTAGCACTATGTGCTTTGCAGGCTTTTCCTTGAACAGAAGAGATAAAGATTGGAGAGCTTTAAGCTGTTAAAAGGCCTTAAAGAGAATTAGAAACAAACAACCACAACCTATTTAAGTACTTGTGACTAACTAAAGATCAGAAAAATAAAAAAAGAAAGAATAAACCTTGGTAATAGGGTCCTTCCTGGCCAACCTCTTCAAATGCTGCGCCACTTCACTGTCTATCTCCTAAATTTTCCAAAAACCAAAAGCCAGCACCCAATAAGTAAGAAAGCTCCATAATCCATCGTGCAGTCTCGTGCCGCTTATAGTACTCCAATTTAGTAGTAGCAGTAGTTACAATAATAGCTAAATTATCAATTAAAAATCAGAAAATCAGGAGAAAATATCATGAAGGCTCACCAAGAAGGGAGCGAATTCTTCGCGAGCGAGAGATGTCTCAATCCGGGAGCCACCCACGTAGCCACCGAACCCAGCGGTGGCCACAGAACCCGATGGCAACAAAGAAGCGGCGAGGCTATACAACACAAAACATCTCACAAGTTAACGCCGAGATCAATTTCCATTTTCAATCGTTGAAATTGAAACATTAAACAAAAACAAAAAACAGGGAGAATTTAAGGAGATAGACGCTACCTGCTGCTTGAAGGTCGTGACTTGCTCCTGCCACCTTCTCCCTTCGGTCTCCCCATTCTTCTTAGCGCTTGTTACCGCAATGACACGACGTTTTCCTGCTGGTTCTTCTTCAAAAAACCTAAACCCTAGCTGTACAAAACAAACCCCAATTTCGTATCCTCTTCTCCGCAGTGATCAAAGCTGAACGGTGGAGAAGGTTAGGTTTTGGGTACAGGAGAGACCAGTATAGTCAAGTGGAGTCGCCAGTTAGAGACCGCCACGTAATTTGGTGTTTAAGGCCCGATGCGTCGTTTCCATGAAGGATTTGGGTCGGCCAAATTCATGCCTGAATTATTTGAGTTCCGTAAATAAATCTCGGACATTGAAGTAACTACGTCGTAATTTAATTTTTTAATTTTTAAAAATTATTTTTTAGTTAAAAATAAAAATAAAAATATAATATATATGGATTTATTAGATATTATTTATTATATGATTCATCCTATTTTTAAATTCGAAATAAATTAATTACATCTTATTTAAATTAATAATTTATTATAATTATTTTAAATTATTAATATAAATTAAATTTAATTAGTGTGATTTAGTTTAAGAATTAAGTTGAATTGTTATATTAGTAATATTAGATTAATTCACATACGAGGCTAAATTGATTATATTTTTTTATTATTATTTAATAATTATTTGAGAAACTTGTAGCAACAAAATTTACAATTTATAAAATTTTTAATTACAATTTTATTGTTATTTATTATTAACAAGGTTCACTAATATAATGTATAAATTATCCAGATTAGTTATTTTTAAGAATAAAACGATAATAACGATTTGTCCAATTTGACCTCCTGCTATTTAAACATTATACTTTTTGGAACTTGGCTACCTCAGCCTAAGAAGATTAATTACACCAAATAACTCATGCAATTTTATATAATAAACATATATTTTTATTGTAAATAGATAGGCTTGGCAATTAAACCTCAACTTAGTTCAATCAGACTTCGGGCCTAGTTTTGATTACCTAACTTGACTCGACTCAAAATTTGTAAATTTAAGAAAAAATAATGTTAATTTAGGCAAAACAATATTTTTAAAAAATATTATATAAAAAATAACCAAGGTAAATTTGAGCCTGATCAAGTTTCAAGTTGCTCAAATCTAATCGAACTGGAACTGGACTTCAGTCATGTGCCTAATTTTTAGCCCAACTTAATTGGATGTAAGAATGTCCAAGCCTGATTAAGCTCGGGCTCGCATTGTATGCCTAATTTTTAGACGGTTCAATCCATTACCATCCTTTGCAATTTTTAATATTTCCATAAAAACTTTTAATTAACTAAGCAATTTCTTTTTGGAGGCTCTAAAATAAATTTATCTACACTAACGGTAAGATTTATTCGAATTTTCAATATGGAGCGCCTGTCTAGTTTTGATCTAGAAAACAAAGATTAAGATTAGTGCCACAAGTTAGTAAATAATAAGCTTTTATTATGGATATAATACCTGAAGATTCACATCACATCATTGAAAATTCTTAATTCCTGTAAATATGAAAAGCTTAGAGCAAAATAATAGTTGCAAGTTCATAGAGACTACTTCCAACAAGCTTGAACTAATGCAAACAAGGCAAAGCATAAAATTAATAACAAGAAGAAAGCACATATGCTTTTAACATCACAAGCAAAAAAAGGGAAAACAACATAGAAATTAGGTGTAGACACAACTTCAATAAAGTTTGAACATGAATGGAATATTAGTTGAACCATATTCATGAATTCAAGAATATTACTGTCAAAGCCACAATCAATCTAGCATCCACACCAGCAGGAAATATGGTTAATCGGAATTTACTCCTCCCAACAAAAATCTGGTGAAGCTTGTACATGAGACTGGTCTGCATCAAATGTAACAAATAAAGTCTCTTCAATATTTACAAGCCAATTAATCTAAAGTGCACATGAAAAATAATATTCTGGAAACTGATTTGGCAAGGAAAACATGTTGGACACAATTTCAGAGGTAATCTAATTGCATGATTTTGCAAGAGCTCTAAAGCTAGGCGTCAAAACATAGGCACCAACTGTGAAGTAAGTCGGCCGTATGTTGTCAGATATGAAAAGAGCAAATTATGATGAAACAAACATAGATAAGAGTTTCAGCGTCAGATGAGGTCTCACAGTAAACTGGTATCGACTCTTGGAACATCTCCAAAGCTTAAATTGTGAACCAGATATAATTTAATACATCACAAACTAGTATGTATGTTCCTAATTGTACATTCGATAAGGGTTTTTTTTTCCCTTAATCACTTCAAAGAAGCAATAAACAAGTTCAAAACTTTAGGTGAGACTTCATAAGCAGATTTTCACGTCAGCCTCCAATAAGGAAATGAGTACTGAAGACAATAAAGTCACCGTTTTTGTGCACAATTATGCAATCTTTCTTGAAGCATATTGAAAAGAGCAAGGAGATGAAGAAAAATGGCTAGAATACAAAAACTTTAACAGGTGCTATAAATGAGTGTATACGAGAAAAGAAGACTTTAATCAACTCAACGTAGACAACAGTCAACAATTTCATTGAGCTATGAAAATCTGAAATCTAGTACAAGCTATTGCAATCTACCAAGTCATTGTAAGAATACCTAGAAGCAAAAGAACAACTATTATACTCGAAGAATACTGCAAAAGTTTTTCATGCTATGAAAGCGTAGTAACTATTGACAAGGATACCTGATGGTTGTAAGGAACAAATATAAGGCAAACACTTCATTTTTTTAACAGAGACAATATCGTTATTATACAATACTTGAGATACAAGTGATCATTGGGAGTACCTGGGCAAGAATAGAATCGCCTCTATATATGGTACAAGATCTTTGGAATGGAAAGCCTATCACTTTAAAGTCGGCCACTGGCTCCTCAGCAGTTTCTCCCACAAGAAAGACCTCTAGCTCAGTTCTAGTGAAGTTATTCAATGTCCTTTGCACTCTAAACACCAAGTCCTTGTCCCCTCCATCAGCCCATTTAAAAGCTTGCCAAGATCCATTCTAAAGCATAGGGATAGGAAGTTACTTTTCAAGTGATGTCAAAAACTGAAAGCTTCTTCTTGCTATCCAAAATCTGCTCAAAAACCTTATCTAGAAAGGCAATTATAAAAGTGGGCTACTTAAGGTAACAAATTTGGAAACTGTAGAGCTTGCTTCAATTTAGCTGCTATGCTACGAATGTTCATAAATTGGCAATTACTGCCAGTTCCAATAACTACGGGATGAAGATGGTAAAATTTCTCTCATAGTACCTATAGCATTCTCTAAAATACACTCAAAACTTTCAAATACCATTGCCCAATTACCATCTTGAGTTAGCAGCTGCACAACATTTTAATGGTCTAATGCTCGTTCAATTCAAATTCCTATAAATTACAAGCACAAGCAAATGTAAGCAACTGAACCCAATACGTGAACCATCATAGATTTTTAAATTTGCATTCCTAACAATTGCTCAACAAGCAGTTAACATTTTCTTTTCAAAATGAAGTAGATTGCATAATACTATTGAATTAATTTCTTCAGCAAACACTACTCATATAAGACTACGATCTCTTCAACGTTTCGTAGTTTCTATGCACTCTAAGGAAGAACAGTTGATAAATGAAGAGAGGGGATGATAAAAAACTGACTTCTTGTGGGTAGATGGAGAAGATTGGATTTCCGGAGGCGTCAAGAACTATTCTTTTCTTATTCCGACGACTTGATCTGGTTTTAGGAGAAGAAGCAACGCTGCGTGCCCTGAAAAGTATGTTGCCTGAAGAATCAGCAAAACCCAGTTCACCACGAGAAAGGCCCGGATGTTTCTTGGAGACAAAGAGGTCAATTGGAATGGCGGAGACAGAATTAGGTGGGCTTTGATGACCAGAAGCAGAAGACGCCATTAAAGGACAAATCTTTAAATGACGCGTCTTTGGATTGTTGGCAAAGTTACTCGATGAAATTCGTTGGAGAAGATGGTAAAGTTGATAGCTTGGGGTGTGGAAACGGTCATCGGCGTGTAAAGTTACAAGAATCCGAATAAAGACAACTTCAGACTCTGTTTAAAGATAACCAGATTCGGTTGAATTGGTTGGGAACCAGGAACCTACACAACTTCGTTTAGATTTTGATTTTTTTTTCCCGAAATGGAATGGAACTCTTGTTTGCATTACCAGAGATTAGACCATTATCTTCTTTGCTTGACTCCCACTGAGCAAATTAGCAGAAGCGTTTTGATTCTTCTTGTGGGACTATAACTTGTGATTTACTGATTTTTAAAAGCAAACAAAAGCTGCCAAGACGTACTAGAATCTGCCAACGAGATCACAAAAGCTTGTTTTTGACAGGAAGTTTGAAAATATTTTTCTTCCAGCTTAAGGTAATGGGTTTAGGGAATGTTATGAATATTTGTACGTGTCGATACTACACTAATACAATCGAAGTAAGTTTTGGTTATTTTTTAAAATTATAAAATATTTTTTATATTTTTTAAAATTTATAAAATAGTTGTTCAATATATCCTATTATATAATTTATAATTTTATAGCAGTTATGTCTCCAAAATTTATAATAAATAAAAATTTGAAATAACAACAATCTATTTATTTCTATTAATATTACCTTTCACATATTTCACGTATAAACAATAACAACAATTAATATAAAAGAATTATTTATTATCGTACAAATATAAACTAAGAATAATACAAAGTATTTAAAATATTACATTTCATTATATAATAAATAATAAGTACATCAAATAAAAAGAATTATAAAGATTCTTGATTTTCTAAGTATTACAAGAAGAGTTCATGCGGCTGCAAATATAAAATTTAACATATACATCAAATATAAGTGAAAATAAAAAAAAGAAGATACAAATTTGAAACTTCATTTAATCGAATATATGCTTAAATTACATTGACTTCAATAAAGTCTCATCATCATCATCATTATTTAAATTCATTACACTAATGACATATCAATACTTTTTCATTAAAGGTTATCTTTTAATTCACTCTCATCTTTCAAACTCGATTCTTCTCAAGTCCAATCTACCAAAAATTTGATATGGGCAAGGCAAGTTGGACTACTTATTATATTAAAAATTCTAGTAAACAAATAAAATTAAATTATTAAAAATATATACAACTTAATAATTGATAATAACATGCCGTTTTTGAAGTTTTAAATTATATTAAACAAATGTCAAGTCGTTCAATCTTTTGCATTCCAATCTATTTCTTTTCTTAAAATGGATGAATTCAAATGTGCTATAATTCTTTTTTACACCTACTACGCACGTTAACTCAAAATTTAAATTACAAGCATTTGTAATCACGAAACATTACTTTAGAATTGATTCCACCAAGTAACTTTAAGATGACAAAAGTAACATTGCAAACAAAATAAAGTGATAATTAATTTTCAACCAGTAAAAAAAAGTGAAAAAATATAGAAGTAGGTTCAGTTTGTCTCTTTGACGTATAGTATTAGTAAGCTCAGGAAATTTTGCATCATCTCATGAACAATAATTATTGTAATAGTTAATAACATTCTTCTATTAACTTTAGATTTCTTTCTAAAATTTGACCAAAAATAGATAATAAAATTAAAAAATGTCTTAGTTGCAAACAACGAAGACAGATTATTGTGGATGGATGTTGTGGGAACAGGGAGAGAGAGAGACACAGAAATTAGATGGATGAATGTTGTTGAAACGAGATAAACACAGGGCTGTTGGCACACTAGATCTGTTCCCTTCTCTTTGGCATTATAGAAGAAAAACATGATAGTTATAAGAATCGGTGGAGAGAGATGAAATACCTATACGCCATCCACAATTACAGAGGGTAATATCTAATATATATGTGTGTTCAGGGACCCAAACCAAGATTTCAATCAGATAAAAGAACAAATTCCATAACTGTTTCTTGCCCTAGTTCATACCTAAATTTGAAAAACTTGGGTTTCATTCAGAATAAATCTACAATTGACCAATTTTCCTATCCATTCTATCAAGGATGCCTCACTGCCATTTTCAATGCTTCGTGTTCACTACTAACTAATTCCAAAATGTAATTAACTTCCCATAAAAGTTATGCACCAAAGAGAAAGTATTATCGTGGATGGCCAAAAACAGATATTTAGAAACCATGTGTTCAAACTTCACGATGAAAAATCATAAACTTAAGGCATTGCTTGGAGCAACAAGGGCGCCGTTGAGGCATTTATAACCTGGTCCAAAATTCTCTCACCGACGAGAGGATGCAGAAGGGATACGCTGCAATAAAAGATCACAAAATGCTGTACTTACGAGAGTTTTGACCTCACCGTTTGAGTATCAAGAATTGACCACAGCGTGGCAGAACACTTTTTGAGTTAATTATCTAACAAAAATTGATCATTTTAGTAACAGGCTGTATTCGTCTCCTTTATAAATTGAATTTACTTCTCCAACTTCCACACATTATCTCCCCTCTCTTCTCTTCATTGCTAAACTTTTAATTTATATTTGATTGTAAACTAGTTGGAAACTTTTTCTTTTCACTTGCTATATTTTTTATAATGTAATAATATAATTTTTGGTTTTAATTAAATTTATAATTTTTAGTTATAATTTTGTAATTTTTATAATTTATGAATATGAAAAATTAAATTTTTTTTCTATTTTTATATTAACATTTAACTCACTTTAAAAAATTCTAATGTTAAAATTAGTTATTTTATAATTTTAATTTTATAAAATAAAATTTCTCTGTTTTAATTCTATTAAAATTTAATAAAAAAATATTTGTTATTGATTTTTATATTAATAAATAAAATTATTCTTATTATTTTATCAAGTTACTATTACTACATTTCATTAATTATAAAAATAAATAATTTTTAACATATAATGCTAATTAAT
>JAOTAY010000008.1:5823021-5850204 GCA_025629805.1 Erythroxylum baracoense | reverse complement strand
TCTCCAAATAAAATTTTCAGCTCAAAATAATTTACCAAAAATATCTAAATATCCAAAATGTACAAAAATTGCCAAATTACATTTAATACACTCTAATTAAATCCATCATTTCCATGTATAAACCAATTTACCCGGAAAATGTCAATGAATGCATGTACAATTTTTTTTAAATGTATCAAAATAAATATTCACATATGTGTGAATATACAATGATGCATGAGCATGAATTATGCTTCCTAATTTCTCATTAATCTCTAATAAACACCATTTTAATCTTAATTCAAGTAATGGGATGTTACATAACCAACCCACAGGGATTGCCTGTAGGGACCCTAGTAAGCTGGATCCCACCACCGGAGGGCTGGACGAAAGTTAATACCGATGCTCGGTGCTTTTTGGATCCTCAGTCAGTACGATTGGGGAGTTGCTTAGGGAATGTCATGGCCAATGGTGTGAGGGCTTTCTTTATAAGTTTGACGCATGCTACCCTTTGGTCACAGAATTAAAAGAAGTTCATGCGGGGCTTACAGTGGCATGGGACCTAGACTACCGGAAGATCATATTGGAAGTAGATTGGCTCCAGGTCATCAATATACTTTCCTCTTTCAGATGCTTACTGATTGTGACTTTTTGTTTGGTGCAGGATATCCACGCGTTGTTGGAGCGCAATTGGGAGGTGCAGTTTTAACATGTATATCGGGAGGGGTAGATAGTCTGGCAGCTGAAGTCATGCAAGTACACCCAGGATTGCATGTTCTTACCGAACCTCCGCCAACCACGATGCCATTTTTAGTTTCAGATCGAAACCGAACTTTATATCACCAGGGTATAACCTACGGTTGAACTGTAGTCTTTTGTAGCATTTTTTTAGTTTCATTCCTATGTATTCAAAAAAAAAAGTAAAAGTGTTGCGTCAACTTAGGCACAAAGGAAGACATATTGATATCTTATTCAATTCAAGAAAATCAATTGTCAGACTATTCAGTTGAGATAGATTATTACTGTGAAAACAGAAGAATGGTAGGACGACACCACGTGCTTTTACTTGGAGAACATTCATTTCCTTCATGAGTCGTAACGTGTTGTTACTTACTTCTATTAATCTACAATAACGAAAAATTAATGAAAGCAGGGTCCACACTTTTAAAATTGCATTTATTTATTTTTTGCTTGCTACACATACTGTTGATTCTTTCGTTTTATCATTTCTGCGTATGTATGCTCACTTTTTGATACTTCTATCATTGCTGTGTATGCTCACTTTTCAATACTTCTAGATTTTTTTAAATAAAAAATTATTATGATACGTGAAAGATTTGATGATCGATTAATTGATTTTAAATATTTAATTTCTTATGTTTTGGTTATATTAATAATATTTAGCCTTATAATTAAATTTTTAATTTCAAATTCCTCTTGTGAATTTGTTATTATTATTTTATTTATATGACATTATGATTAAAATTAATTTATTAGTCACCAAAGTGGCCAAATTAGTTTTTAATGTATGGTCATATAATTTTATATTTTTATGAAATGCTATTATAAAAATTTTATTTGTCGATAGAAATTAAGGATTTTACCCAAAGGTAAATCAATATTCTATAACTAATAAGTTTAAAGGAGAAAATCGATATAATCTTGTCGTATATGTATAGTTATCCAAAGATGCTAGATGTATTTGATGAAGTTTATTTAATTTTCTTATAAAGTTTGAATAACATTCTATTGACAGTAAAGTTTGAATAACATTGTATTGATGGTGATGATATGTATTGGTGTGTTTACCCAAAAGAAACATGCAATATATTTAATGTATATGCTTCTCGTCTAAATCTTTTACTTAACGAGCGTTTATATGTTTAAAGTTATTAGCGTTCACTTTCAAGCTATGTATGTTACCTTGTTCACTGGTGTGAATTTCTCTGAATAGAGCCAACAAGTCACTTTCCATTTAGGTGCTTTGGATCTTAACTTGGCGCTATTAAAGGATAAGCCTTCTGACCTTAATGATACCAATCCAAAGGCTAAAAAGGGACACTGTAAGGCATAGACAAGGTATAACAAGCTATATTTGAAATTTATGCGAATGATGATTGTCAACAACATTAAGCCTATTCTTCGTAACACTGAAAATCAAAATGCTAAAGATTTTCTTAAGCTTGTGGATGATAAGTTCCGTTCTGCCAATAAAAAACTTGCAGGGACAATTATGGCTGAACTCACGACTATGAAGTTTGACGAGTAAAAGAGTATGCCGCAATATGTCCTTGATATGACAAATATCGTAGCAAGACTTAAGACACTGGGTATGGATGTGAAAGACTCCTTCTTAGTGCATTTTATCACGAACTCACTTCCTACTAAATATGGATCATTCCACATAAATTATAACACATTGAATGATAAGTGGAATATTGATGAATTGGCCAATAAGCGTATTCAGGAGGAAACGAGATTAAAGAAACAAGGAATTCATTCTATTAACCTAGTGGGTCAAGGAGTTGAAAAGAAACTCAAACCAAAGGTAAAGAATTTTAAAAATAAAGGACCTGCTAAAGTTCCACAGGTTGTTGATGGTAAAAGGAAGGAACAAGAGTTAGATAAATGTCACTTCTGTAAGAAAGAAGGACATTATCAGAAAGATTGTCTAAAACGTAAGGCTTGGTTCGAAAAGAAAGGTATACATTATGTTTTTGTATGCTTTGAATCGAACTTATTTGAAGTTCCTTCTAATACTTGGTGGTTTGATTTTGATGCCACTGCTTATGTTTCCAATATTATGTAGTGATTCCTTACAATCCAAACCATAAGCTCAACTAGCAACTTTCTGTTTATGGGGAACCGAATGAAGGCCCCAATTAAAGGTGTAGGGACTTATAGGCTGACATTAGAGATTGGGCATCACCTGGATCTAATGAACACTCTCTATGTACCTTCAATTTCTAGAAATTTAATTTCAGTTTATAGACTTGATGATTGTGGATATACCTTTATAGGTGGAAATGGTTGTTTCAATTTGTATAAGAACAATTCGTTTATTAGTTATGGAATGCTTGTGGATGGTTTATATAAATTGAAACTTGATGATGTTTTTTTTCTGAATCCTTATTTATTATTAATCATACTATTGGAATAAAACGTAATTTGGAGAATGAATATTCGACTTACTTATGGCATAAACATTTGGGTCATATATCCAAAAAAAGGTTAGAAAGATTAGTAAAGAATGAGATTCTACCGAATATAGATTTTACTGATCTTGGCTTGTGTGTGGAATGCATTAAGGGCAAGCAAACCAAACATAGCAAGAAAGGAGCCACGGGAAGTAGTCAGCCTCTTGAAATAATACACATTAACATTTGCGGACCTTTTGACACTATGTCCTTTAATAGAGAAAAATACTTCCATAACCTTTATAAATGAATTTTCATGGTATGGATATATCCATTTGCTGCATGAAAAATCTCACGTTGTAAATACCTTTGAGGTGTTTGCAAAGGAGGTTGAGAGGCAATTAGATAGAAAAGTAAAAATTATAAGATTTGATAGAGGTGGTGAGTATTATGGAAAGTATGATGAATCTGGAAAGTTTCCTGGACTATTTGCTAAATTCCTTGAAAGTCATAGCATATGTACACAGTACACTATGTCAGGCACGTAGCAACAAAACGGTGTAGCAGAAAGGCGAAATAGAACATTAATGGATATGGCTAGGAGTATGATGAGTAACTCTCATTACCTAAAATTTTGTGGATGTATGCACTTAAAACTGCTATTTATCTATTAAACAGGGTTTTTGGTAAGACAGTTTCTAAAATTCCTTTCAAGTTATGGACTAGAAGGAAACCTAGTTTAAGACACCTACATATTTGGGGTTGTCCAGTAGAAGCATGTATTTATAATCCACATGAAAGAAAATGGGATTCTCTAATAGTTAGTGGTTATTTTATTGGTTACCCAGAGAAATCCAAATAGCACAGGTTTTACTGTCCGAACCATAGTTCTAGAATTGTTGAAACAGCCAATGCTAAATTTTTAGAGAATTGTGAGATTAGTGGGAGGGCTAAAAATCAAGTTGTGGATATTAATGAAATAGGGGTTAATGTTCCATTAACATCTTAAACCCACAACTACAACAAATGTTGTTCCTACTTTAGAAGATCAAAATAATCAAGAACAACATTTAAATAATGAAGAAGCACCCTATGAAGAACCTAACTTACCACCAGCTCATGCAAATGAACCAGTTAGTATAGCTTTAAATAAACCTGTAAGGGTTAAAAGGTCTACTATTTATGATGATTATGTGATTTATTTGCAAGAGTCAGATTATGATTATGGCATTGACAATGATCATATTTCATTTTCACAAGCCATAAGTAGTCACAAGTCTGAAATATGGATTGATGCTATGAAAGAAGAGTTGAAATCAATGGCTCAAAATAATATCTGGGATCTTGTAAACTTACCAAAAGGTTCTAAACGAGTTGTCTGTAAATGGGTATTTAAGACTAAACATGACTCAAATGGTAATATTGAAAGATATAAAGCTGGACTTGTTGCCAAAAGTTACACTCAGAAAGATGGCATTGATTATAAGGAGACTTTTTCACCTGACTCAAAAAAAGATTCATTGAGAATAATTTTAGCATTAGTGGCTCAATTTTATTTAGAGCTACATCAAATAGATGTAAAAATAGTCTTTTTGAATGGGGATCTTGAGGAGGAAGTTTACATGGATCAACTTGAAGTTTTTTCCATTGAAGGTAAAAAAATTATGATGTGTAAATTGAAGAAGTCAATATATGGACTTAAATAAGCTTCCATGCAATGATATATTAAGTTCAATAATACCATTATCTTTTTCAGTTTTGAGAAAATCGCTGTTGGTCAGTGTATTTACCGGAAGATCAATGAGAGCAAGTTTATATTTCTAGTTCTGTACATTGATGACATTTTGCTTGCTGCTAATGACTTAAATTTGTTGCAAAAGAATAAAGAATTTCTTTCTGATAATTTTGAAATGAAAAATATAAGAGAGGCGTCCTATGTGATTGAAATTTCAATATTCCAATTAAAAGGTTTATTAAGATTATCTCAAAAAGTCTATATTGAGAAAATTCTTGAGAAATTTAACACGAGCAAGCGCTTAACTGGTATATTCCCTATTCAAAAGAGAGATAAGTTTAGTCTTATGCAATGTCCAAAGAATGAAGTGGAATGTAAGAAAATGGAAACAATTCCACATGCTTCTATTGTGGGTAGTTTGATGTACCTACAAACTTGTACTAGGCCCGACATCAGTTTTGCAATAGGGATGCTGGGTATATATCAAAGTAACCCTAGTATTGATTATTAGAAGGTTGCAAAGAAAGTGATGAGATATCTTCAACGAGTAAAAGATTACATGCTCACTTATAAGATATCTAATCATTTATAAGTGATTGGATATTTACATTCGGATTTTGCCGGATGTGTTGATAGTATAAAGTCAACATTTAGCTATTTGTTCCTATTAGCTGAAGGAGTAATCTAATAGAAAAGCGACAAACAGTCAGTCATTGCTTCATCCACTATAGAAGCAGAATTTGTAGCTTGTTATGAGGCTACAATTCATGCATTATGACTGCAAACTTTATTTCAGGGCTTGGGTTGTCCACATAGTAAGCAAGTCGCTGAAAATTTATTGTGATAATTCTACAACAGTTTTCTTCTATAAAAACGACAAATACTCCAGAGCCGCAAAACACATATAATTAAAGTATTTTGTTGTTAAAGAAGAGATTCAGAAACAAATAGTGCATATAAAATATATTAGGACGGTTCTCATAGTAGCAAATCCTCTAAGGGTTTACAATCAAAGACATTCAAAGAACATGTACCTAGAATGGGTCTTGGTTGTATTGTGATTGATAATAATGTTTGATGATGATGTTTTGGCACTCTTAAGCTCAATAATAATATATTTCTAAATTTTAAATTTCTTATTCATTATCTTTATGTATACATGATTGTTTGAATAAGAAATTTGTATGTGTATGTGAACTGTATGTTGTTTATATACAACTTATGAATCTAAACATGATAAGTTCTTAATGTAATGGTATATGAAAGGGAGTATACGACTATACTGTGTATGACCGCCATAACCCACATTATGTGATTTGTTGTATTGAGGTGCTTATGATATTAACGATATATAAGATTTAATTCTTGCTAGCCTTTATGTTATATTATTAAATGTAACGATGAAACATCCGGCCAAGTGGGAGAATGTAAGAAATATGGCCTAATGTTATAGCCCAAAATTTTATAAGCCCATATTAAACTTGGTTTAGGGTTTTCTTAGTTTAATAGTATATTAAATATTAACTGTTAATTTAGTACTTGATGGACGTACAAGATTTAATATCAACAAAGAAGTGTATATAAACTAGTTCTCTCTTTAGCCTAATGAAGTACAGAAAAAACAAATACAGAAAGAACGTGTTTGTGTATTGAGTTATCTGTCAAGCTATCGCACATAAAGAGGGTTAAGAGAGAGAAATTAGTTCATAATCAACAAAAGTTTTGTCTCTACATCATAACAAATTCTGCTTAAGGTAAGTGATTTATTCGCTTCATCTACGTGATTATTATTATATTCAAGATCTGAATGGACACGAATGATTTATGTATAATTCATGATTTGTGTATGATTTTATGTTTTTAATGTTTGATTATTAAGAATTGAAAAACTTACGAACAATTCATACCATAACTTTAAATATAACATGAGTAGTTATCAAAATGAAAATATGGTATAGAACATAAAAGGAAATGTGCGTTGCAATTCTTTTTAACCTTGGAGGAGCATAACTGTTAATGTAAAAATTAAAAATTGAGTTGATTATCTTGTGATGTTCCTTTCTTACCATTCATTTGCATCGGATATTGGAACACAATATGTTTTCAACGTGTAGGAATTATGCTGTACATTAATGAGGTAATTTTGTTCATCAACATGCAAATTTTAAGATGATTCTTATATTACTTGTGCCTTTAATCCTTTCATTTTAGATAGACTTTAAAGAGGCTCGACAATCAATTCGACTAAATTTTAGATTAGAAATTTTGTATAATTATGATTTTAGTCTAAAATTTGATTCAATTGAAAATTTAAAATTAAATTTCAAACTTTTGAACTAAATTATATTAGTTTAAAACAAATTAGGTGGAATTGAACATTTTAAATTAGAAGTTTAACTTGAGATCTTATTTTTTTCATTAAATTCAAATTGAAATCCTCGTTAAAGTAAATTTTATCAATTAATTTCGAACTAAATTGGACTTAAATTTTTAGTCAAACTTATTAAAAATATGATTATTTTAATATATATAAAATAATTAATTTAATTAACAAGAAAGATAATGAGAATTATTTCTTTAGAAATTGTTATTCTTTAAATGTATATTAAATAAATTATAATTTATAATATATTTAAATTATATATTTTAAATAAATTATGTATTTTAAGTAAATTATTTAATAATTTAATTCAATTAATTTTTATAAATTTTAACGTATCAACGTCTTCTTCTTAAAGGGTTTCAACTTGATTTAAACGTACAGGATTCAGATATTTTTGAAGGGGTTTGTTCCTACAATTAGACGAATCATCTAAGCCTAAAAAGCCGAAAGTGCTGGATAGTAGACAAAATTGAGCCTACAATTAGACGAATCATCTATATGATGTCACAAGTGTTTTTTCCAAACAAAGTCATAAGTGCTGGGCTTCATTATTACGAGGATAGTGGACAAAAAGCAAATTGTAAGCCCATTCTCTGTCCTCTACTCTCTTTTAGTAAACCTGGCAGAAAAGGTTCTAAATTAAGTATAACTTCTTGATCGGTACATGTTCAAAACCTGTACATGTCGTAATACGGTTAGTTTGCGTCATGTGATACCCTCTTTTAATAGGAAACAGGAAACTACAATCTTTTTTGAACTGGCTGAGTCTGTGTTTGGTTACGCATTAAGGTCACTTATCGAGATGGAATGATAAAAGGCACTGAACGTTATCACCAAGGAAATCCCCATATCCCTTTGGGTGTCCGCTTTTGTTAAGCTGGCAACATGTAGAGAAAAGGAATTCCTTTGCGAAGTGAATGGAAGGCTGCACCTACCTTCCTATTCCTACAACGTTCTGTGTACATTCGAAAAGTGTCCGTTTCTTTTTGTTTGAATAATGAATGAAGTTTGGCTTTTGTTTTGAGTTGTATCATCGTGGAAAGTTGTTAACTGGACAGCTTAAAGGAAATATAAGGTTAACTATTTCTAGTTTGATTCTTATTTTTTAAAAAATTGTTAGCAATTTTATAATTATATTGTTATATTCTGTTAATTTTTTATTAATAAAATTTAATATTATGTTATTTTAGGTTAAATATCAATAAAATATGGCAAAAACAATTGGATAATTATACTGTTAAACTTTTCTTCTCTTTGCTTTTCTCAAATCAATTTTTAGAAAATTTTAATCATACCAAGTCTCGTTACAATTTACAGTAGGGTGGGAGAGGATTAAATCTTCCGTATCGATTATAGTATTTTATATAAATATATAAATAAAATTTAATAAAACAGAATTAGAATAAAAAATCTTAAACAAAAGATTTGTTTAGATAGACATATAGGTTAAAGTCAACATTTGGTACTTAAAATAATTTTGCAGCAATAAAAAAATTGATATTATTGTGCAATACTAAAATCACATGTACACTTGTTTTGGAAGAACACAGACGTGCTTCTTTGGAAGTCCCAGTCGTAGACGTATCAATGTGTCCACGAAGGATGTGTTAAAGCTGAACCGTTGGAGGAGTAGTGTAATAAGTACCAGTCCCAACAGCCACATGTTTCATTTCACGATTTTACATTCCATCTTTCAAATTTATCTTTCTTCACTCCTGTTCCATCTCTTGATCTTACTTTTAACTACTACCAAGCCTGTTTCACAATACAGCAACCATTAATGTAATGGTGATGGTGATCTGCACAAGACCACATCTTTCTTTAGAGCCACCTTATGTTATGTCACCGTCCATTTCGCAAAAAATTCTCGATACTCTTTCACACGCTCTTCTATCATTCTTCATATATTCTTCAGACCAATCATTATATAAAGTAAAAAAACACCTCAAGTTTTACATATAGGGAAAAAAAACTGCTCTTGCCATGGCTCGGACTGCCCTTCAATGGCTAAGCCTTGTGGGGATCATTTGGCTTCAGTCCGTAAACGGAACAAACACCAATTTTCCTGCTTATTCTTCCCAACTCAAGCAACTTCTCTCTATGTCTCAACTTCAACTCAACAATCTTGCGTTCGCCTCTGATGCTGGGAAGTTATTCGGTTTCATTTCAGGCATTGCAACTCTTCACCTTCCCTTGTGGCTGGCTCTCTTGATTGGTTCAACTCTAGGCTTGATCGGATATGGACTTCAGTTTCTTTTCATATCAAATTACATACACTCCTTGTCGTATGTCCATCTTTTCCTGCTCACTGTTATAGCAGGAAACAGCGTTTGTTGGATAAACACAGTTTGCTACGTTATCGCTATTCGTAATTTTCCTTGCGATCGTCAAGTTGCAGTAGGACTGAGCACTAGTTATCAGGGACTCAGCGCTATGATCTATACAACTATGGTTGATGTCCTATTCTCATCTTTCCCTACACAAAGAGCTAGAGCCTACCTCCTTCTCAACTCCATAGTACCGTTACTAGTTTCTCTTGTGACGACAGTTTTCGTCAGAGAAATCAACGTTACAGATGGAAAGAGCATGAAATTTGGTTTCGTAATTATGTTTGTCATAACAATATGTACTGGAATCTACGCCGTTCTCGGCAGTTTGAAATCGTTGTTTCCGGGCCTGTCACCATTGAGTAATGCTATCGGTATTTCAGTTTTCCTAGCAGCGCCATTATTGGTTCCTTTCAAGGAAGTGATCAGAGACATTTCAGTGGACAATAGAGAGACAAAAGTTTATGACTTCACGGCGGAGGAGAATATCGGCGTTGACATAAGGGAGATTTCGGTGAAAGAAGGAGAGGGAGATAATGGAAACGATACTCCTGAAGTGGGCGTCAGCTATGTAAAGGAGGAAATTGGAGTGATATTAATGCTGAAAAGAGTTGATTTCTGGTTGTATTTCTTTGTCTACTTCTTCGGAGCAACACTTGGTCTGGTTTACTTGAACAACTTGGGACAAATTGCCGAATCTCGGTCGTGTCCAGGAACTTCTTCTCTTGTTTCGTTGTCTTCTTCATTTGGTTTCTTTGGACGTATCATCCCATCTCTCATGGACTTCCTACTTTCCAGGTAACCTTATCTTTCTATACCTTTATTTTTTTTTTCTGACTAGGTGTATTAAGCTGTCCTAATTTAAACTATCCATATTTAGATTAATTTCCACTCAAATCAGATAGGTCTCTCGCAGAAGATAAAAGTAAAACTCTAGCCTCAAATTTTAGATGGCTACTTACATAAAGGGGTTTAAACTCACCACCTCACTTCAACTAGAATAGCCCGTTATTAATTTACCTGCGGCCTGGGTTTATCCTTCTGTACCTTTATTATACTTGTGATCGTAAGGCACACATATCGACAAATCGATGAATTTAATTAAACCCGAAACAACTGTATAATTGCTGAAACAACCATCCTCATAGATTTCCAAATCTATAACACTGCAGATCTAAGTATGGCCACCTCGTGACACATTTCTACGTTTCAATTATTTGATGTTATAACATACGACATGAAGGCTCCAATCTCAATATTTTTCAGGAGACGGTATGTGATTTCAAGGCCGGCCTTGATTGCTGCATTAATGGCACCAATGGCAGGTGCTTTCTTTTTGCTGCTGAGTCCAACCGACACATCCCTCTACGTTAGTACCGCAGTTATAGGAGTATGCACGGGGGCAATTACTTCCGTTGCAGTGTCTACAACCACCGAGCTCTTCGGCACCAAGAAATTTTCAGTGAACCACAACATTGTTGTGGCCAACATCCCAATCGGGTCCTTCATTTTTGGATACTTAGCTGCTCTCCTTTATCACAAGGAAGAGAATGGAAATGGCAAGTGCATGGGGTTGCAGTGCTACAAAACTACTTTCATAACTTGGGGTTCACTTTGTTATCTTGGGACCATTCTTGCTTTAATCCTTCACTGTCGCATGCAAAAGTTCTATGCTTCTCAGAAATCATAAAGACCGAGAACTGGCGAGCAGAATACAAAAGTGGCAGCTTTCCAGGTTATGCGGTCTACTCGGTAACATAGGAAAAATCGAAAAAGAAAAGAAACAAAAAAGAGGCCTTGGTATAGTTTGATATTGTAAAGCCATCATTATTACTTCCTCATATGTTTCAGGCACTAATATTAACTTGACACATGTATACAACAGATCGTAGACAAAATTACATAGACATAATTATTGATCTTATGAAGCAGTAATGAGATAACTGTTCTTCTTAATTATGCGACTTCTTAATTGCTTTCAGCTAACTATAATAAATATCCCATGTAATACATTGTGTTAGTACCAACAAATTACCTATCCTATACGAATTGGAATGCTAAAATTAAGGTGGTAAAAAAAAAGAATTTTCTTATAAATATAAAGGGCATATTAAAGTTGTTGATCGAGGACATTATCATGACAATGACAAATAATAAGCAAATAACATTTATATATTCCGGAACTCATGTACTACGCACAATATATAGATCTGGAGATCGTCCCTACTGCATTAGGTTCGATCTATCACAATCATGGCGTCTAATTTTGATGTTGAACTTGGTGGCCTGTGTTCAAGTTAATGTGAGCCAGAATAAAACAGAAGACGAGATGTCTTGCCAAAAGGCATAAAAAAAGAAAATAAGAGAAATCACTCTAAGTACTGGCTTTTACATTTAACTTAATACCAACTAAAGAGATTCACTTATCTTTCTTTTCCATACTAAAATCTATTGGTGTGGAATACTTTCGTCTTCAACCACCAGACTGAATTCCTTGTATGGACAAATAAATAATAACCAATATATTGAAGTTTAACTTAATCTAATTAAAAGAATTCTTCCATGTATTCACAATCTTACTATAGTTTTGGCAAAATATCTTCGTTTATCCTTTGGACTCGGTCTTTAATTTTATGTGCATGCAACCAGCCGCCACCCCTCGAACCTTTTTATTTCAGACCGCACAAAGATATATGTCATAATCGTCAAACCCTTTTGACAATATTTTCAAATAATTCGGTCATTCAACGATGACGTCGACTCTAGTGATTTAAAGGATAGAGAGGTGATTTGGAAATTTCAGGACGAAACAACAGGTAGCCCATACAGTGAAATGAACGAGTGATTTTGATTTTTACAATCAAGCCCATAACAAGATATACATACATATATATCTAACAGAGAATGGTGGAAAGAGCTTAGCCGGTCCAAAAGGAGGAATTGTCAATTTCCTGAAGACTCATGCCATGCCCCACCGTGTGATTTTTAAGCCCCGTTGTAGTGTAGAAATCCAACACGTACCTAGAACATTAAAAAGACATAGGAAAAGATTTAAGTCTAGCTACGTTCGATCATGCTTCAATTTTACAGTTACATATCTAATTCTAAAGAGGGCACCACATAACCTGTACTGTCGAAAAGACAGACGTAAGGAGCAACTTACCTCTACCGATGACTTCACTCGTGATGTAAACGTGACGCACTTCTACAAGAGCATGCCTGCCTTACACGTCCCAAGTAATGCTGTAACGTGGGTTCATGCTAAAATCTGACATGAAACAGAAGATAGAATTATAGGACATGCCTAAGGTCGGCTTATTCGTGCCCCAAGTTCCATATGCATCGTGTTGTATTGTTTTTTTTTTTTGATGGCCTAATTTATATCTCATATTAGGAAGAGATGAGAATGGGAGGAGTTTTGCAAGTTATAAAATAACTCCTCCCCCTTTCATATCAAAATATCTCAAAAATTTGATATATATTCAAAATTTGTACATATTATCAAACTTAGTGTTCTCATCTTAATAAAAACAGGCTACTTTGGTGATGCTCCGGAGACGTAGGTATATTTGGCCGAACTTCGTTATCAAATTTTCGGGTGTGTTCTTTCCTTATCACTTTTATTATTCGACATTTATTGTCTTGTTTCTTTTCAAGTTATAGTATAATATTCAATATTATTTGTCGGGTATATTTTGTAGTGTTGTGTTTAATTTATTTAGGTGTATTTATTATTCGTGTGTGTACACGGGTTAGGTTGTGATAAATACACCGTGTACGTAATTTCTGTCTAAGAGATCGAGTTTTAAATGAGACCGTTTGTGACCCCTCTGACCTTTCCTGAAATTTTACGTCGAATAATAATACTGTCTAGGAGGTCATTGTGATTTTTTCTGAGTATTATCAAATCGGTTCACTTCACTAATTGTTTATCTTAAAAGAAAAAATTACCCGATTTTTTCAACACATCGCTAGTTCAGCAATCGCAACTCGTGGCCATTATTACTTCCCCTACTTCCGTGAACAAGTAATTCTTTGCGAATTCCTTCATGTTGATCACGGAACTCCAGTTTCTTAGTTTTGGTTTGAAGAGCTTGAGGAATTTTTTATTTTAGAAAAAGAGTTTGAGGGATAGTAACATAACATATCACATGAAATATGTCTCATGTGTACGTCAAGCGTGTATTTCAGTTCAAATTAAGTGTAATAAGAAATCGCAGGCATACTTATAACTTACAAGACGTAATGAGCCCTACTCAGCTTAAAGTTCTATTTAGGTCTTTCTATTTTTTGAGGTTATATATCTTTAGTTTACCATATTAAATTTTTATTATATTGGTTCATGTTTTCTTCTATATATTTATAATTATGTCCAAACCTGATGACAACGTGAAGCCAAAAGTGAGGTTGCTCTTTGTGCAATAAATCGTAAGAGTTCTTAGCTGTCCAAACCTGTCTCTTTCTTGTTGAAATTTTGCACAATTATGTGGCTAGTCGGCTATAAAACCCAAATCTCAACTTCACTTTGATGACTGTTAATGTTAAGCTTCCAAAGCTTTTGAATAACGTATAATGTGATGTAACATATTTTTGATCTCTCTAGTCCCAAGAAATGTCATTTTCCTTCTGCCCTTGCCTTCGTTTGAACTTCTGCCCTTAACATCGTTTGAACGTATGAGCTTCTTTCAATTATAATTCATCGCATTCATATGTTAGAAAATTTTGGATCTTATACTTAATATCTATATATTATTCATATTCAAAAACTTTAGATTTTGTTGTAAAAAATAAATGTTAAAGTGGATAATAATTATAATAAATTAAAATATATAGCAATAATTATTTTGATTCACTTATAAATATCTATTTATTTTTTATATATAAAAATAAATTCAAATATTCAAGAATAGAGCTTGTACTAATACTAATCTTATAGGTTTTTATAATTTGTGAATATTTGTATTATAACTCCTCTTTTTACTTATAATAATATTTTGTCATATTTTTTAGTTTAATTAAGCTGCGAGCCTATTTTATCCGAGTAATCATTCCAACAAGTGATATCAAAATCTAATTAGAGTGTATATATATCTATTTATTATATGTCACGTGGTTGTAATTATGGGTTAATCATCCAAATTAAAATATAAAAATATTTTTCACCCTTGGAAGGTAATAGGTACTATTTACATACACAAATATTATTTATGTAAAATATTATTACTTTAAAATCTTTGATCACAAGAATTCTTTTTTGCTTTTTGGTTGGACAAAGTTTGAATCTTTACTGCATAATGTAACCAAAGATAAATTTGCATTTCTATTTATACGTGCCCCTCCGTACAATATCAGTATTGGAACTCTATGCTGACTAGGGATTAAAATTCAGACTAACTTACCTTGCATTACTCGTAGAGTTAAGCTCCAGTGTAATTCAATCGACAAAAATCTAAAAGTTATACACTCAACAAGCATTTGAAGATTAGAACAAAAAAGTCGTCACCTTAATTAATGAAACTGTTAGGGTCTTTGTATGATTTTCTGTTTCTTTGTTAACAAGACTGATGATGATTGATGCCTTGAAATGATTTTGCAAAAAAGAAGAATCGCAAAAATGTAAAGAAGATATAAGAATTTTACTTAGTTCGATAGTAAAAATGCTATTTACGTTCAAGGATTAATCTCACTATGAAGTTTCACTAATTTCAAAAAGAGAAGAATACAAGAGATTGGGTGTTTCATAAAACACCTGCAAGAGTTCCTCACAACTCCTTAGTACTCTTTGAATAAATACTCTAGCACTCTCTCAAATTTTCTCTCATGTTGAATCAGATGAATGTATGTGTTTCTCTGTGTGTATATTGAAATTTGGTTACATGTATTTACAAACCAGCGAAGAAGAAGATTATCTGCCTTCTGTTGTGAGTTAATGCCTATGTCTTTGTTTATTCTGCATGTGTCATCCATGTGCCTCTTAAAACTCTATCTTATTTCTTATGCTCACGCCCAACAGACCATGCTTTTATGTTTAAAGTGAAATGCTGTGTTTTGGCTTGCGTTCTGCGTCTCTCCTATGTGCTGCTCACGTGTGTGTTTTATGCCTCTTATGCTGTGCGTTTTGATAATTAAGTCACAGGTCCTTTTTTCTTACTTTTCTTCGACATCTCCAAATGCTTCTTCCCTTTTTCACTTCACACACGCACACTTCTGTTCCAAAAATCCCCTATCGTTATTCTGAAATTGACGAGTTGCATTGAGGGCTTGTGAAGAATGAGTGATTTTTATCACAGAAACTAAGCCTCGTAATCAGCTGAAATTTGAGACAACGTGCAAGACACCAAAGTAAAGGCTGTTAAAGATAGAAGACTCACAGAAAGAAAGCAACTCAGAAATGAAATCAGAATTCAATTGTCTTTATTGCTGATATCAACGCTACTTATAGCAGTACAAAAGGAATTGGAACGTTAAGTAGAATCCCTAAAAATATGCTAACAACCAGATGAAAAAAAACAAACTTTGTGTTCCCTACAAATCAGGAACCTTATTAGATATCAAGCTAACTATCTAACAGACTAACAGCTAGACTAACGAGTAATTCCACTTTAACAAAGGCAGCCCTTCTCCTGTAGAACGCAAAGCACAATGGGAGTGATCGTTGCTTTTATTGCTCACTTAAATATTTTACCGAACTAAACCTACAATTAATTTGAACTACAATTCATTAATATGAGGGTTGCCGACTCCTACCACGGCATTTTCTGGACAAAATATGTGCCACATATTACTGAAAGAATTCAGCACAACGAATAGCTCACGCAGTTACAAGCATGCTCAAGTTAGGCTGATATATAGGTGACGATGCTGACTTTTAGTACGATGTAATTAGTTTTGGTGGTGAAGTTTCGAAATGTTTGGTTCTTGCCCGTCATCAATGGCGACGGGTGTGGATGGAAAGTCTTTTCGGTGATTTCAGACACATCGCTTTTGGCTTACTGTTCTCATGATTACTTCCTTTCCATTCGTATTCGGTTTCAAAACCATTCTCGATTAAAAAGGAGATTGAAGAGAGTGCTGACGGTTAATGTCTCTTCTTAGTTATCTATACAGTATATGGATTGTCGTTGGACCTATGGCTTGATAAGAAGGTGACGTTTCATCTTTATCTTCTTCACCTCGTTAAATTTTGAGTTTTGATATATCTGAAATTTTCATGGCAGATGGTCTTTCGGTTATTTCAGCAAAACAGTGTTGGAAGTAATTTGTTGAGTAGATAATCTTATAATCAATCTCAAACGCACTAGATATATTAAAATTATTTTGATTTTTTAGTTAACTTACGAGGTGTTTTGGGTGGGTTTAAATTGTCGGTGACACTTTTAAACTATTACCACGCTCAGATTAACCATCGTTCGTATCTTGTGAGACTCTGAGAGGTGGTTTAGCACTATTACTAAGTATTTAACACTCCTACATACACAAATAGAAGCCGAACCCCAATCTTGCTTAAGTAAAGACCAACCCTCTGTCACTGGACTTCGGTACTCGGTGGTATTTTAATAAAAGTTGGGGATCAACTTATTTTAATAAAGGAGTCCATCCTTACTTAACTATGGTTAGTTATAATTAAAAATATAATTAAATTCTACACATGTATACCTGTTCACAAACATGAAAAACATTCCGTAACATGAAAGTAATAAAGGAGAGCATGAACTATATGACTCTAGAAAATGAACTATATGACTAAAAAAAAGAGTTATCTTACTTTAAGGAATACTTCAGGGATTCATCCAATTAATCAGCAGATAGCAAGTTTCGTTACAGAACTTCGCCATTATATGCTTGTACACAACTGAGTTCTGACAAGTAACTTACGAGGTAAACTGTGTGAAATTGACAATTAAAAGTGTGCAAATGAAATTAGGAAACATCAAGTAATTTATCTTGTACATTCCCAAATCTGATTTAACTATTAAACCCTTGACAAAACATTAATTAAGTATGATAAGAGTGGATTATATGCCTAGCTCCCCAAGAAAGTTAGATGTGGAATGGAAGTTTACATTCAACCAATTGAGGCTGATGATTTGATGGCAATCTCTTTCAAGACCACATCTTCAAGCATGTCAAGCTCAAAAATTTTGAAGTAAAATTTGCTTCCCACACGTGCAAATTTTCTCAGCCTTAAAACCAAAGAAAAAGAAAGAAAAAAAGAAGAAGAAGGTAGAACCTTAAGGCCTATTTAATTGGATGTTAATTAATAGAACGGAACAGAACGGAACGAAATAGAACGGAAGTGAATGATTTATAATGGAATGTAATGTAATACAGTGAAAAGTTGTTTGGGAATGATGGAAGGGTTCATAATGTAATGTAGTAAAACATTGTTTGGAAGATGAATGGAATGAAATGAAATGTAAGTTATAATAAATGACTATTATACTCATAATATTAAAATAGTTATTGCAAGAGGTTTAACGCTATGATTTTAAAGCAGAAATCATGTCTAATTAAAAAATTACACACACAACCGTTTTAAATAATTATATATATATATATATAATTTTAAAATAATAAAAATTTTAATAAAAGTTTTATTATTTTATTATTAATATTTTTTTTATTTTTTCTATTTTGTTAATAAAAATTTTATTATTAATTATATAAATTTTTTTTATTAATAACATAAAAATATTATTATTAGGGTAAGGAGAAATAATATAAAAATATTATTAATTATATACAAAAGGTTAGGATTAGAAGAAATAATTAGTATTAAGAAAAATTATTGAAGGTATATTAGGTAGTATGTATTTATCAGTTTACGTTTCATCCTAAATTCTTCGAATCAGAGGTTTTTTATTTTCACTATTTAGGATGGAGTGGAATATAACATAACATCCTAAATTCTTCCATCTCATTCCGTTCTATTTCATTATGAAATCCTCAACAAAACAATAGAAGTGTATTATATTCCATTTCGTTCTATTATTAATCCCCTAACCAAACAGACCCTAACTTAAGTGTATATGATTAAGGGTTTAGATCTCTGTATTCGTTGTTCTATTCTAGTCCTATTTTTGTTCCGAAACAACTTTATTTGAGGTCTATTTATACATAAAATAATGTCATTCTTAAGATATAAACTGTCATTTTTAGGATATAAACCGGGTTAAAACAGAATAATATACAGAGAATCTGATACCATATGATTGGTAGTTGTTAGTTGATTAAAGTCCTATTGTGGCATCATTGTCATTGATGGATCCAACTCCAACATATGAGAGCCAAGAATTCTTCGTCTCAATCCTTCCAACATGTCGTCATAACTTACGGAGATTGGACTTCATATAATATTCAAAGAAAAGAAAAACTTGTAAAAGACGAACAAAATTTTCTTTTCTTTTTTATTTAATAAATCAAAATGTGAGATTATCACTACGATCAGCTGATGGAAGCCATCCAATTTCTCATCGGTACTGTATTTTGGTTTGTATATTTTTTTACCTTATTTTATATTTATTACATTATACATTTTACCACATATTTCTTTATTTTTATTTATACACATTTATTTATAATATTATTATTTTTATGTTTATTTTAATAAATATTTAAATTAATATTCTATTATTTTATTTTATTTTAATATTTAAGTGCATATGTACATATTTTGTTCATATAGGTCTGTAAGTCCATATGTGTCGAATAGAAGAAGTTTATATGTTGGGCTATAAGCTTGTTAGGACAAAGCCCATTTTGAGTTTGAAGTTTTATTACTTTTTGTATATTAAAAAAAATAAATGTAGATACATAAACAAACAAAAGCTGAAAACGTCGTCGTTCGATTGTCAACGCTTCTCCTCTCCCTATCTGACCTCTCTCTTTATCCTCATCTCTTCTTCTTCGTTGTTAAACCCTATAGCCTATTTTCCTTCTCAATCTTCAATTGCTGTGTTTGTAAACGAACCCCATGAATCTTTCCCTCATCTCAGTCCCTTCCACTTCCTCGCGTTCGCTTCTCTTTCATTTCACTTCAACTCCATCCTCTCTCTCCCTCCATAAACGCCACCGGTTTAGAGTCTCCGCCTCCTCCGTAGCGGAACCACGCTCCGATGAGGTCTCCAATCCATCATCATCGTCGCCGTCTACTTCTGATGTCTTTGGAGGCAAGAGGGAGCTCACTGGGGTTCAGCCTTTGGTCGACAACGTTTCACCGTCTGTCAGAGTCGCCGGCTCCGCTGTAATTCTTGCCGGCGCGTTGGCTGCTGGCTACGGGTTGGGCCTTAGGTTTGGCGGTTCTCGGAATTTGGCCTTGGGCGGCGCTGCAGTAGCTGGAGCCGCCGGCGGCGCCATGGTGTATGCTTTGAATGCGTGTGTGCCGGAGGTTGCGGCTGCTAGTTTACATAATTATGTGGCTGGGTTCGACGATCCAAAAGAGATTAAAAAAGAGGATGTTGAAGAAATCGCTAGAAAGTATTCTTTTTACTTTTTGTTTATTTTATTTTATTTGGGTTAAGAGTTGTTGTGAATAATGATGCGTGATTTCTTAATAGTTCTGAATCGTTTGCTCTTTCAGATATGGAGTGAGTAAGCAAGATTCTGCCTTTAATGAAGAGCTTTGTGATTTATACTGTCGGTGAGTTTAATTCAACTGTTTTTCACTCCCTTTATTCTTTGGTAGTGGTTGTATCTTGTAACAATGTTAAGCTCTGGTTTTAGATTACCGGGCATGGATTTTTGGTTATTTTCCTGCAAAACTTGTTGATTCGTATTCTTTTTGAGTTTATATTTCTGTTTTCATTTTGTGATTCATTTAGTTTCCCAAATTGTTTGTATATTTTGTTTCTTCCACTTAGGTTTGTGACCTCTGTTCTCCCTCCCGGAGGAGAAGATCTTAAAGGGAATGAAGTTGAAACGATAATCAACTTCAAAAATGCTTTGGGCATTGATGATCCAGAGGCAGCTGCAATGCACATGGAGGTATTATTAGGCTATGTATATGCACACATATAACTCCTTAAGAGAGTGAGCATTTTCTTACAAGAAAACATGCAAAATGCTGATATTACAAGAAAACATACAAAATGCTGTAAGAGTGAGTATTTTCTTACAAGAAAAAATACAAAATGCTGATCTTTATATGTTGGATTTTAGATTGGTAGACGGATTTTCAGGCAAAGGCTTGAAACTGGAGATCGTGATGGTGGTTTGGAGCAGCGTCGGGTAAATTATTTGTGATTCTACTACTCCTTGAGTGGCTTATGGAAGCTTTTAAACTGAGGCATGTTGCTTGACCATAGTACTGATCCTCCAGTGCAGGCATTTCAGAAATTGGTCTATGTTTCAAATCTAGTATTTGGAGAAGCATCATCATTTCTTCTGCCTTGGAAGCGTGTTTTCAAGGTCACTGATTCTCAGGTATCTGTTTTATCAATAATATCTATTTCTAATGTATTCAATCTTAGGTAAAAATATAGCTTTGTTACCATAAGGCTAGATTTATGTATGTAGTATATCAGTACTAAGAATGGACTTGGTCTTAACAACTTTTCTTCCTGCTTGATTCTGATTTGTGACAGGTTGAGATTGCTATCCGCGATAATGCTCAGAGGCTATATGCTTTAATGTTGAAATCAGTTGGCCGAGGTAAATGCAATCTGACTTAAGGTCTTTAATGTTACCGTTCTTCTTTCTTAGCAACCTTATCTACATTAGAGGCTGATGATAATAAGCAGGTTATGTAGAGTTGGCTAAACTAGAATCCGGTGCTTTTCCTTTGTTAACCGACTTCTCTTTTAGGTTTCGTTTTTGCTCAGTGCAATGCTGCATATTTCTATAGCATCAATATTTGCTAATCCATCTGCTTTTGCTGATGTATTATGTGTTATAGGTGTAAATCTGTTATAGTAATTCATAAAAGGGGTTAGGAAGTGAAAGGAATGTAGGCTGAGGCAATACAATTGGCCCAAATTCTTAGCACGGAAAAGTGACAATATGTGTTGATCTCTGCCTTGACTTCCAGCTTGTTGCTGTTAGACAGTTAGACATGAAAGCTTTCTTTAATAATTTTAGTAGGCAAGTTGTAAATTCCTTAATTCTAGCGTTCCCTTCTCCTTATGTTCTAATATTTTGTTTTCAAATAGATCTTGGCGTGGAGCAACTTCTTAATCTTAGACAATTGCAACTCAAGTATCGACTTTCTGATCAGGTACCTCTCCTAGAAATCAAAACTTTGACATTGGATAAATTTTTGGTGCTTTCTTTTAATTGGTTTTGACATGGAATGATTTGTTTCTTACAGCTTGCAGAAGACCTATTTAGGCAACATACAAGAACTCTGGTAGAGCAAAATGTTTCAGCAGCACTTGATTTACTTAAATCAAGGACAAGAGCAGTGTATGATTAATAACACTTCTGTGCAAATGCATTTGATTATAAGTCAAGGCCTCTGGAAAAGAGAAAAAACATTGAATTATTAATATAGTTTGGTTTTACAGAAACGGTATCGCACAAGCTGTGGAAGAGCTTGATAAGATATTGGCATTCAACAGCAAGCTTATTTCACTGATGAATCATGCAGATGCAGATTCCTTTGCCCGTGGGACCGGTCCCATATCTTTTCTAGGTTTGGATAAAACATAATTTTGTTTCATGTTGTGTACAAAGCTACTTTGATGTTTTCAAAACATGCTGGAATGTTTCTTAGGCGGTGAATATGATAACGAGAGAAAGATGGATGAACTGAAGCTACTATATAGAGCATATGTAACAGATGCCTTATCTGGTGGTCGTATGCTGGAGAATAAGGTGACCAATTGCTAGTCTTGCTCTGATTTGTTTGAAAAATAACTGTGTGTACTATATTATCCTCTTATGTTTTGATGGATGAAAGATGGGATTGGCCTTGATCTGGAAACAGTAGTAAAGACATTCACTTTTCCTTTCTTTGTGTTTGTGAACATTATGTGGAGGGTAGGCTGGAATGTTGTTCTATTTGTACTTTGATTTGGCTGACAAAACTGTCATTTTAACCAGTTATTAAGTCATTTTTCATATACTTGCATTGTCAGTGGAAAGAAAGCTACGTGTGTAGTGCCCAGGCTTATGGTACCTGCAGCACCTTCTCTACCTGTTTTCTGGGTATTCGATTAGACTAAGAAAACTATTTGTGTGGGGCCTAATGTCTAGATTGCCTAGGCCCAGACTGTACGACATTGAATCATGCTTGATCCTAATGACAGGATAGAGTTAAGAATCTGCCTTACTGTGAATTTGTTGTGGGTTAATGCTAGGCATAGCTAGCGATTTGGAGTTTACAGGAGATGCTAAAATGTGTAAGAGCTAGTTGGTTATTAGCGTATGATCATCGATTTTATTCTTGTTTTTTCTTATATTCCTTGATGTAATGAGGAAATTAAAATGAACTGATTATATTTGTTCAAGCACCCTCTTTTCGTTGGTGCTTGTGTGCATAGAACCTCAACTGGGCCTCTTAGGTATGAACTTAGGAAAGAACCTTTGGAAAGACAACGGGCTTTGTCCTAACACCCCTATCTTTAAATATTCTGTCCATATGATTGTTTTAGTTCGGATCACCAGTTTATTGAATCTTCTACGTAGAAGTTTACGTCTGAATTTTACTGTTATCTACTTTTAGCTATGACATAGATGAAGTTTGTTCTATTGGTGTTTACTGTTGTTATTGGGGAAGCTGCAGTTTTCATGCTGCTTGCGATTTGACCTTTCTGTTTTTTATCCGATTGTAGGTTGCTGCTTTGAACCAATTGAGGAACATATTTGGTTTAGGTAAAAAGGAGGCAGAAACTATCACACTTGATGTTACCTCAAAGGTATATCGTAAACGGCTTGCACAAGCTGTTTCTAGTGGTGATTTGGAAATGGCAGACAGTAAAGCTGCCTTTCTACAAAATCTGTGTGAGGAGTTGTACTTTGATCCTCAAAAAGCCACGGAGATTCACGAAGGTAATGCATAATACTGAATAAGCCTGTGACTGTTAAACGAACTGTCAGCTGTAGAATTTATTGTGGCTTGTTGTGATTTTTCTCATTGGTTGAGAAAGTGATGAATAAATCTTTTTGGTTTATAGAAATTTACCGGCAAAAGCTTCAGCAATGTGTATCTGATGGAGAGCTGAGTGAACAAGATGTTACTGCTCTGACCCGTTTGCGAGTCATGCTTTGTATTCCTCAGCAAACTATTGATGCAGTTCACTCTGATGTCTGTGGTGGTTCATTTGAAAAGGTATGGAGCACATCCATGTTTATTCTTTTGACAATCTTTTATACCTTAATGTTGATTTGTGTATGCTGGATCAATTGATTGCCTTTTCAATGGTTATCTTCCACCTGATTATAGGAGTTTCCTGATTAATTGACGATCATGTGTTACAAGGAATTAGGAGTATATAAGCGTGGTTGTTGGGGCTTTTTTGAGAACAGATCAAGCAAAAATGCCATTATAATAAAATTTGTCCCGTTTTGCGGGTATTTGGAGTTTCTAGTGCTTAGACAGATGCTAAGATTCTGATATGGGGCCACTTCATAAAAATTGACATAAATGGCTACAAATTGATTGCAACTAGACAATTTGTTAAACAAGGAAGCATGGAACGTCTATGCTTTAATGAACTATAACCAAAAAAGGTTCACATGACTGCTTGTGCAGTTCTATGCTATTTATGGAGCAGGGGACACCAACATTGATCATGGTTTCAAAGTGTTAGTTGTTCATGGAAACAGACGATTTGAAATATCATATGAATATATCTTCTTAAGAAGTCTTGCTTTGTATGTTTTATTTTTTTCTCTTTGACACAGTTGTGGAAATTGAAATATCATTTAGATGACCATTAAACCTGCACTGCAGGGTACAGAAACTTCATCTTCATGCAATTTTGATTCTTGATTTGGGTTTATATTCTTTAATATTAATGCTTTTATTTTGTCATTTATAATCTGACATGTATCGGAGCACTGCGTTCCTTTTCTTCTTATTTTGCTTTTCCGGTATATATGGACGAAGATGTTCAAGAGGTGCTGTTAGATTACTTTGCATGCTGCTATACACCTGCTGGCTTCTACGCTGACTTCATGTGATTAATATGGTTGTCATTTCAGGTTGTTAAAGAGGCTATTGCTTCAGGTGTTGATGGTTATGATATAGATGTCAAGAAAGCTGTTAGAAAGGCTGCACATGGTTTACGATTAACACGGGAAGCTGCTATGTCTATTGCCAGCAAGGCGGTGTGTATATACTGTAGGTATAACTACATATTGAGATTGCTTTCTTTGTGTTGATGTTATTTTTATTAATCTGCAGGTCCGAAAGATTTTCATAAATTATATAAAGCGAGCAAGGGCAGCTGGCAGCCGCAATGAGACTGCAAAAGAACTAAAGAAAATGATTGCATTCAATACATTGGTTGTTACAGAATTAGTGGCCGACATAAAAGGTGAATCTACTGATACTCCAGTTGAAGAACCTATAAAGCAGGAGGAGAAACAAAATCAAGAGGATGAGGAGTGGGAGGATGAGGAGTGGGCATCCATTGAGACGCTTAAGAAAATAAGACCTAGTGAGGAAGTTGCTGAAAAAAAGGGGAAACCAGGTCAGACAGAAATAAATCTCAAAGATGATCTTTCTGAAAGAGACAGGAGTGACCTATATAAAACTTTTTTGCTTTATTGTCTGACTGGGGAAGTCACCAGGATCCCATTTGGGGCTCAGATTACAACAAAGAAGGATGATTCAGAGTTCCTTTTATTGAATCAGCTAGGTGGTATTCTTGGTTTATCTGCCAAGGAAATTGTGGAAGTCCACAGGGGCCTTGCTGAGCAGGCTTTCAGGCAGCAAGCTGAGGTGATTTTAGCTGATGGACAATTGACGAAAGCCAGGGTTGAACAGCTTACAGAGTTGCAAAAGCAAGTTGGTCTACCCCCAGAGTATGCTCAAAAGGTAATAAAGAGCATCACAACAACAAAAATGGCAGCTGCACTTGAAACTGCCATCAACCGTGGGAGACTTAATATAACACAGATAAGAGAATTAAAGGAGGCAAATGTTGAATTGGATAGCATGATATCTGAGAGCTTGAGAGAGAACCTTTTCAAAAAAACAGTGCATGAAATTTTCTCATCGGGAACTGGAGAGTTCAATGAGGAGGAGGTGTATACGAAAATGCCGGCAGATCTTAACATAAATGCTGAAAAGGCCAAAGGTGTTGTTCATGAGCTTGCAAGGAGTAGGCTATCAAACTCACTGATACAGGCAGTTGCACTTCTGAGGCAGAGAAATCATCAAGGAGTGGTATGAATTTTGTTAATGCTTTGCTTTGATCATTAACTTAGTGTATCCGACTTCATAAATAGTGCCGTCAACATGCGAACTTTCAAATATTTGTATTTGTGTGAGTGCTATGTTTGATGCGTTTTTCTCTGTTTTCAGGTTTCCACTCTTAATGATCTGCTGGCCTGCGACAAAGCTGTGCCTGCGCAGCCATTGACATGGGAGGTGCCAGAAGAGTTGGCTGATTTATATACTGTTTATTCGAGGACTGATCCGGCACCGGAAAAGCTGTCCCGTCTTCAATACTTGTTAGGCATAAGTGACTCAGCAGCTGCTGCTCTCACTGAAGTGAAAGATAAAATTCTCCCAGTTGGGGCGGAGGAGGAGAAGTTTGTATTTTAGCTGTAATCGCATGAATGCTTACTTTAGAATAGTGAAGGGGCGACGAACCCGCCCCGTATTTATGTGCCTTTGATAAGGAAAGAGAAAAGGAAGTTAGGAGTATTGAGTGTTGAGAGACGAGTTTTGCTGAAAGCAATATTAGATTGACCGAATTTTGATAGCTGTGTCAGTTAAGCAACAAATTCTGTTCGTATACATTTTCCGTTCTTGTGTGAATGGAATGTGCAATGCTTGAAATTGTAATTGTAATTGTAATTGTAATTTTGACCACACCACCAAAACGTTAAAAGGGGGAAAAGTGAAAATCATTGATTGATTTGGTGAGAACTCCTCATGACTTGGACATTTTCCATATGACTTCACTCTTTTCTTTGTGCCTCTCTCTCCTTTTACTTCAACTATTGATATTGAACCATAATATGTGTTGAAGATAGCCTTCGCAAAGGAATGTTTTTGTCGTTTAGTTACCCATGCGCTTGGGTCTGTTGTTAAGCCTAAAAAGTCAAGAAAGAGGAAACTTACCAAAACTTCAACTGTTTAATGTCCGATAGTTGGGTTCCGTAGGATTATGATAAATTTCGTTTAGTTATTTTTTTTATTACAAAGGAAGCAATTCTAAGCTAGTTTAAACGCAGTGATCTGCGATACACAGCACCAGTCTGGTCATGGCGGACGTGCTCTCTGGTAATAAGGGGAGGCTCCTGGAGAATAGAGAGTCTTGGCCGAGAATAGAATGTCATCTTGGCCAGACTGTCAGCACTCTGGTTGCCTTCGCGATGAACGTGACGAAACTGGATATTCCATGCTCGACATTGTAATGCCCTGATATCTTGCACCAAAGAAAAACCCTCAATCAGAATTACAGGTGGTGAAGTCAGTATGTTTATTACCTGCGTAGAGTCGACTTCGAC
>JAOTAY010000008.1:5808227-5822921 GCA_025629805.1 Erythroxylum baracoense | reverse complement strand
CGGGCGGGAGTCCAGTCCACCTGCGATTGGATTTATCGCCTGGCCATGGGAAGACGTTGTTGGCTGTGTGTTTGTACCGAAATGGAAGGAAAGAGAAGGGGAGTGCGTTGGAGTCGAGGTTCCCGCAGGTGACCGTTCTGGCGCTGACAGGGGCGAGAATCTGGAGCCTTCTACGCGAAAATCTGCACGGGGAGGCTGAGTGACTGCGTGGGTTGGACGTTTCTGGGCGGGACGTGATGGTCTCCTGGGAACTTGGACCCAGGGACCTGGACCGTTGCTTGGCGCGGGTGCTCCGCCATCTGTTGGCTATTCGGTCGGTTTCGCCGCCCCCGAAGGGTTCGCTGGTCGCGCCGGTGGTGGTCACCTGAGACGGAGCTAGCGGATGAGAACCTCCGGACGGACAGAGGCAGGCACCGTGGCCAACGACACCACACCGACCACATATCGGGGGAGGCCCTCGTACTCGACCACCAAGATTTCGCCATCGAGCTCGACACTCGATCTCAGCGGTTTGCTGAGATCTAAATCGATGGCAACTCGGGCATATTTGCCCCTGGAAGCGCAGTTGGTATTATCATCAATTTTGATGGTCTGCCCCACCAAGTTACCCAATGCCGAGAGTATCTTAGGATGGTAACGCACAATCGGTAGGTCTGGAAATCGGATCCAGACCACGGCTCTGGAGGCGGTATCCTAGGACGGGCGGAAGGACGGGAGCCAACGTTGAACTGATAAAGCGCAGCCGAAAATGATCCAGGGCCCTTTGGTGAGAGCTTGGAAGAAGTCAGCCTCCTCGATGAAGTTTACCAGAAAATAGTCATTATCCAGATCAATGACCTTCATTGGGCCGCTTGGTGTATGTGCTAATGACTCGGTATCCAATCTTCCTCCCCAGTAGCTTGATGATTACAGCATGTTCCCATTTCTTATCAAGCCTGGATTTGAATGTTGGCGACATTGTAATTTGTCTGCCATTGTTTCCGGGTGTGATAGTGATATCGCCTTCCTCTGTTTCAATGGGTGCTTCTTCTGGCCAGTCGGGGACGTCGTTGGAGAGGACCCCCGTCGGTGTACTCAAAACCACTGCACTGTATGACATTGTGGGTAGGGGGTCTTCCTCCCTGGTGCATGTGCGAACTTTCTTTGCCAAATGCCCCTCTTGATTGAGTATGGATGAATCTTGCTGTTCGGATTCTGCTCGTTTCGAGTTGTCCATTTATTGTTCAGCAAGAAACAACTTTATCAGTTTCAAACAGTCTTGCTATTTTTCATTTCTTTCCGATATTTCGTTCTAGTTATTTAGCCTCCTACGAGGTCAGGTCAGTTTTGTCTATAAACTTATTAACCTTTCTCTATTACTTAGTAATGCGGAAATGGTTCACACTAAATTCCTTAATCTCTCTTTTTTATTGAACTTTGTATCCCACTTTTCGACGACGAACTTTGGAGTAACCGATAAGGTTACTCCTTTATGACTAAATGGTGTATTTTGTGAGAAAATGATTTATTAGACAAAGATAGAACCCTAATATACTTAAAAAAGCCTAAAGGCCCTTTAATAAATTATTAAATCCCCTGACTACCTTTTAACACATGAGTTATTTAAAGGATTAATTTCTAACATTTTCCTACTTGACTCATGTTACTTTTATGCAATCTATTAGGTCAATAATTTAAACAATTATAATGTTAGGCTCCCAACTAAGAATCCATATTAAGATTACTTTGGTATCTCCCCAACATCTCCAATGCAAAACTTATATATGGTCTCGTACATGTTTGAGTATATGTTAGGCTCCCAACTATAAATGCATATGGAATTGATTCCATTTGCTTATGTCCTAAGCTATTAATCTGGTTGAGTTACGTTCTAGTTTACCATTGGAATCACGTTTAATCTTAAAGACACATTTATAACCAATTTTTTATAACTTTTTGACCATTTTACAAGATCCATTATGTCCCATATATTTGAACTCATCCTTTATAGCTTGTAACTACTTATTAAAAATTTCACTGTTCATTGCTTGTGAAAAAGTTATTGGCTTATTCTTAATTCCTAAGTCATTTTTAGACTCATATAGATATGTTATATAGTCATCATAATAGTTAGTCTTCTTTCTCTTTGAGACCTTTTTATTGCTATTTGTTGTGGTCACTCTATGTTCAATTTCATTATAAATAGTTGATTTATTAATTTTTATTCTTTATGATTATTAGATGGTTTAATAATTTGTAGAACAACAACTTTAGTAGGTGTAGAAGTCATAGGGAGGTGCATAACTATAGGGACTTTCTCTCCCATTGCTTGAATATCCAATATACGTGATGTTTCACTCCCACTAGTCTCACCATATTCAATAAACCTAACATCTTAGTTTTCATAATTCTTGTAATATGGTTAGAACAATATAATATATACCTTTTACACTTCTTTATATAACCAATGAAATAACCACTAATTATTCTTGTATCTAGTTTTTTGTGTGCATATTATGATATCTAATTTCTGTTTGGCAACCCCAAACATGTAAGTACCTTAAATTAGGTTCCTTTTAATCAATAGTTCAAAGCGAGTCTTTAGAATTGCATTACTAGGAACCTTATTGATCAACAAGTGCATGGCAATTTTTAAAGCATATGTCCACAAAAAAGTGGGTAAAGATGAATTGCACATCTACTTTTAGCCATATCTAATTGCAGATCATACTTTTAGCCATATCTAACAAAGTTCTATTATGTCTTTCTACCATATCATTTTGTTGTGGTGTGCCTAGCACTGTGTATTGAGGACAAATACCATGTCTTTCAAGGAATTTAATAAAAGGACCAAGATTTTGATCACTTTTATCAAACTTACCACAATATTCACCATTTCTATCAGACTTAACTATTTTCACCTTTCTATCTAATTGGTTTTCAACCTTATTAATATAAACTTTCAAGGTATTTACAACTTAAGATTTATCATGTAACAAATAGACATAACCATAACATGAATAATCACTTATAAAGGTGATAAAATATTTTTCTTTATTGAAAGTAGGCATATCAAATGATCCACACACATTAGTGTGAATTATTTTAAGAAGCTGAGTGCTTTTTGTAGCTCATTTCTTTAACATGTATTTTGCTTGTTTGTCTTTAATACAACCCATACAAATGTTAAGATCAGTAAAATCCAATTCAAGAAGTATTCCATTCTTTACTAATCTTTGAAATCATTATTTGGAAATATGTTGCAAATGTTTTTGTCATAAGTAGATATATAATTAATCAAACTACGTTTGATAGCAATATTGGAATTCAAAGTCAATAAAGTTTTAGTGTAAACAATATCAAGGTTTCATTTATATAAACTATCACATAGTACAACACTATCATTCATATCATTTTGTCTATTAAACTAAAACCACCACTACTAGATTTAAAAGAGTATCTAGATCTATCAAGTTTGGATAAAGAAATTAAATTCCTAGATATACTAGGTACATCAAAAGTTTCACATAAGTCCAAATGATATCCAATGTCTCGGATTAAGCGATAAGTCCTAACATCCACTAGATCTCTCATTTTGTTCCCAAATAGATAAATCTTTCATTTGATCTTATGGTTTGGGTCATAAGGTATCCCTGTAAGGTATTAGAAACATGAGTAGTACAACCAAAATCAACCCACCAAGTGTTAAAAGGAACTTCAGTAAAGTTTGTTTCAAAACATATATAAGCATTAGGATTACCTTTATTTTTAAACCATGCCTTATGTTTAGAAAATTCCTTTTGGAAATGTCGAACCTTTTTACAGAAATGGAGTTTGTGCTTATCATATTCCTTCTTATGGATATGAGAAAATTCCTCACTAATTTTCAAGCGTCTCATTTCACTTTCTTCTCATGCTTCTTTCGACCTTTCTTTCTAACTCCTTGATTCTTGAAATAATTAATGGAGTGACTTCCTTGATTTTTAAGTCTACTCTCTTCTTGAACTAATATACTGTATGACTCATGCACATTCCATTTGTCTTTCATGATTTTATAGTTCATTTGGAAAGGACCATACTTAGACAATAATGGGTTCAAGATGAATTACGCAATGAAGCTTTGATCTACTTCCATTCCCAAGGATTTAAATCTTGCTATAGTGTTTGTTATCTCAATAACTTGTTCATGTATAGTGCATGATCTATCAAATTTTATGGTAATCAATGTACCCATAAGAATTCCAGCAAGAGACTTGTTAGTAGTTTGGGAGCGCTCTTCCATAAACTTAAGTAATTCCTTATCACTTTTGATTTTGAAAGAGCAGACTTAATATTGATAACAAGTGTCATTTTCCTATACATCATACTCAATTTATTTGATCTTTTTTAGTTGATAAAATAAAATTTCTCCTCATCAGTGCTCAAAACATTCAGGGCAGTGATTTCTCAATTCTGAGTGCCAAATCTAAGTCCAAAACTCTAAGATAGAATTGGATTTGTTCACTTCATTTAGAGAAGTTCAATCCATTAAGCATCGTAATAGATAAGAGATTTGGATGCATGCCAATAACTGCAAGAAATTAAAACTTGAAATTAATGCTTTAAGTCATACAATAAGATGCTACACAAATTTAGAAAAAACTTTGGAAATTGTATATTGATGTTCACCTTTAGGCAATCCATTAACATACTATGTAACATATAATGATTCTCATAAATTTTATACTAATGTTTACCTATTGACAATCCATTAATATACCATACAATATATAATGATGCAAATATGTACATAATTTAATAATCACACATATACCAACTAGAAATGTTTATTATCTTTGGATATCTAAATATAACTAATTGAGTATGCATTATCTAGCTATATTCATTCTCATTAATTATAAAAATAAACAAACCAACTTTGAGCTATTTCAAAAATATTCTATAGTATAGAGTTTTAACTTGCTAATAAAATTACAATTCATTCGCATCAAATTATGAACAATTAAAATTTAAACATAATATTTTATAATAAAAAATACAAGTCAACGATGCTATTTGCTTAGCTAGCGTTGGCATCATGCCAGTGTCGGGATTTCCCAGCGCTTAGTGCTGATCATGTCATTAGCACTAGGACTTTATTCTCGACGCAACTGCTGTAAAATTCACCAGCAATTTTCTCTTTTTTATTCCATACATAAATATCAAGTCAACATTCTTTCTTCATACGTAATCATCAAACCCATGATAAACAAAAATTAAGTTTTTTCTAAAATTTTTGTATTAGGATTTATAAGGGTATCTAAATCACCAAAAATTTACAGTAAATAATTATAATCATAAATTTCTTATAACCATGTTCTAATACCACTTGTAAGCATAATTTTGATAAACATCGTAAGCTCTAGAAATCAGGGAACTCACAAATATTCATTAACATTCAGAATTTTATTTTTCTGGGTTGACCACCTGGGTTACCAGGGCTTTGCCCCAATTACGTCTGGATTCGATCAGCGTCACGTACCTGACTTTGGTGGGTGAGTCTCTCAAAGGAGATAGCTGCATTCACAATATTCAAACTCGAGACCTTGCTTAAACGAAACTGAACTGCTTACCACTCGGACCAAGCTTCGTATTCCAAAACTGTATCTTTTTGAGCTTTGTGGTTCACTTTTTGTATGTGATAGTATTTTGTGACGAGAAGACTTGTTAAGCATAGATAAAACCCTAATATATTTTAAAAATTGACAAACGTCATTAGTTTTTAAATTTCCTATCATAATGCGCTAAAAGTCCTAAGCCCTTTAATAAATTCTTAGATTTCATAATTGCCTTAAGCCACTTATAAGATTAATTTCTAACAAAACGAAGACTATCTTATCACCTATTTAAGTCCATGATGCATGGTTGGTGAGCGATGATCTCAGCTTCCTGAATTGTCTATCATCATAGTACATGTAGTCGGGCTTGGCTTACAAATATCACTTGGTCTGCATTTGGTGGTTCAGGATGAAAGATTATTCACATCAAAATTTCATATGATATGTGTTTAAGTGCGCTTTGCCATTCCAACAATAGTCAAAAGGCTTAGGTTGTGTTTGAATCTTTGGTGTAGTGGAGATAAGTATTTGTTTATTGTATTTTTCAAATTTAATCACATGTTTAAATTTGTAGGCGAATAATCGAAGGTTGGAAGAAAATACAGTACTACAGCAGAAATCAATAAATAGAAAGAGGGTTGCGGTAAGAAAGTACTTTTGCGATAGAAATTCTATTTTCCATTAATAACCTTCTGATAATTATTACTTTCCATTATACTCTCAACTAATATTTTCTTATTTATAATTTAAATTTATACGACTAATAATATATTTTTGTAAAATATTTTTTACTAAATTTTTATTTTTATTTTAATTTAATGTTTTATTATTTATAATTTTAAATTTATGTAACTAATAATATATTTTTATGAAATATTTTATTTAATAAATTTATTTTATTTATATTATTTTATTTTAATTTAATTTAATACTTTATTATTTATAATTTTAAATTTATATTACCAATAATATATTTTTTGATTATTTATATAATAATTAATAGTTTATTAAATCAATGAATTTTTTAGTCATTTTATCTCTTTTTAGCAACCGTAACCACACCTGTCAAACACCTATTTTTACGTTTTAGCAGTTATTAAAATAACAATCTAAAACACATAAGTACTTATCATTTCAGGCAAATTTTAGTAAATTATTAACAGCCACCACCCCTCTTTATCAAACCTTATATTTGCTAGTTGAACCACACACCATAACCAAAAGACGCCAACTTCAAGGATACAACAAATCTTCAATTAGCCACAGATTATTTTAAAATTTTCTTGTAGTGGTCATTTAGCAAACACTCAATTAAAGAAAATTCCAATCCAACCCACTTGCAATCCCGACTTATCTCGTCAAAGGGTGCTTCATTTCATCATGTGAATCTTTAAGACCGATCAAACATGTAGTTGTTGACAATTTTTATATCGTATTATTGGATGCCACAACTAAAAACTTAAGTAGAGGAACATTCCGAAGTTTGGCGCACTAGCAAAAACTGAGGAGAGAAGACATTAAATCATAAAAGGGCTATAGAACAAAAAAAGGAATGATAGTTTAGTTGACTTAGACTCTTATCAATACACATACAGACATAAGTAGATTCTTCAATAAATGTTTGTTCACATTCTACCTGCTACCGTCTAGTAAGAAGTAAATGCCACCAATAACACCTTTATTTGACCTCTTAGCTTATTCATTTGCTATATTACGCCAAACTTAATCTAACCACGTCAGACTCCTACTCTGCACTCCTTTTTTCTGGTTCCTACTTCAGCTTTCAGGCAAAAACAATAAGCAATCACGATAAAAAGAAATGATAAACAAGATATGTTTGACTATGAACGATCGAATCAAAAGCTTCATCGTCTACAACTTCAGGGACACGCTCCTCTATATATAAGAGCACTGAGCATATGATCAGAATAACGCATCTCTACTTGGAACAATTACGCTTTACATACATATATAGATATCGCTCTACTTGTGTCTGTGATATATTATATTATGGGGTTTAAGTCTGCGCTTTATGGTCTATATTTATCCTCGCTTTTGCTTGGAATAGCATATGCACAACTATCGTCAAATTACTACGTGAAAACATGCCCAAAAGCACTCTCTACTATAAAACGTGCAGTATTCACTGCAGTGGTCAAGGAGCACCGCATGGGAGCGTCTTTGCTCCGTTTACATTTTCATGACTGCTTTGTCAATGTATCTCTTTCATGCTCTGCATCTCTTCCTATTGCATCATTCCATGCATGCACATAGATGTGGGCGTCAAATGTTATGAGAATCTTACTAATTCCTTATTCTACTAAGAATTTCTAGTAAAAAATCATGCAACTGTATAGCATTTTCGTGCATAGTCACTGTTACACTCTTTTACCACCATACATTAGTAGCGAGTATTATGTTATTATAAACAGATCCTTTACACTTGCTGACATAACTGAATAAAAAATATCGCTCATGCATGCAAGCTAAGTTTTATCTGATATCTACGAACATGCATATATATGTCCATATATTGAAAATTGGTTATCAATATACTAATTTGACAAGATTTTGCATGGCTGGGAACAGGGATGTGATGCGTCTATTCTGTTAGACGACACTTCAAGTTTTACAGGAGAGAAGACTGCAGGTCCCAACATGAACTCTTTGAGAGGTTTCGATGTTATCGATACCATCAAGTCTCAATTAGAGTCTATTTGCCCTGGTGTTGTTTCTTGTGCTGATATTCTAACTGTTGCTGCTCGAGATTCTGTTGTCGTGGTGAGTTCAAATGTTATAAATATACACTTTACATTTAAAACCAAGCGGTAGCATACTGATAGGTTCGAGGTTCAAGTTTTAGGTGTTAAGAATTAGACAATGTAGATATTAAAGCTAAACTTTCAATTTATGTAGTTAGGAGGGCCTTCATGGACAGTTCAACTTGGCAGAAGAGATTCCACCACTGCAAGTTTCCGTGCTGCAAATACTGATATTCCTTCCCCACTTATGGATCTTAGCGACCTCATATCTTCCTTCTCAAACAAGGGCTTCACCTCCCAAGAGATGGTTGCACTCTCTGGTAATTAGTTAAGACGCTTACAATGCCCTTGACTAAATACATGATACGAGTACTAGTATCAGACTTGTAATATTTAGTATTAGTCTTCAGACATTTCTTAGTAATAACAAACTACAAAGACTCTTTTGTTACAACTTATACCAGAATGATTATAGACTACAGAAAAGGTCATCAGAATCACCACTCTATAATGACATGCATGCAGGGTCTCATACAATAGGGCAAGCCAGGTGTCTGACGTTTCGGGACAGAATCTACAAAGCAAACAACATTATTCATGAGGGATTTGCAAGTTCATTGAAAGCCAACTGTCCGAGCACTGGAAACAATGACAGCCTCTCTTCACTTGATGCCATAAGCCCTGTGGTGTTTGATAATGCATATTTCATGAACTTGGTCAATAGTGAAGGTCTTCTGCATTCGGATCAACAGCTTTACAGTGGCGGCTCCACTGATTCACAAGTCTCCACATATAGCACTAATTCTGCTTCATTTTACGAAGATTTTGCTGCTGCTATGGTGAAGATGGGAAATCTTAGCCCATTAACAGGAACTAGCGGAGAGATTCGTACTAATTGCCGCAAAATAAACTGATAACTTTCCTCTAAAATCCAAAGTTGGTCGTGTTGCGTACGAATAAACGCTGTAACCTGTAAGTGATTATATTGTTAAATCGTTTGTTGTTTCACAATAACTCGTGTTTCCGTGTAAGGTTGGATTGGGAAATACTGTCTAAACTTTATGTTGTATTGGCTAATAGCCAAATCACAAATGAAGAGTGATGAATGTACAAGGTATAGTGCTTTTTTACATGACTATATTATATATGAATCATGAAGTTCAAAAGACATTATGAGTATTCTATGGAATGACGAAATCATACGTTTAACTTAGTAACTGAGAATTGGACAGAGATGGTAGAATTGAAATTGAGCAAGGCAGACATAAAGTGAAAGAGTTGGTGGAGAAGCACAACACTATGTTATGACAAAGTGACATTCGATTGTTCTCGCTATAACAATAATTTATAATCAATAATTTCGTTTACTCTTTTAAATATAATTGCATAATAAAACAAATAAGAAGTGAATTTAAGATTTTGGTTACATCACTTGAGATATTCATTAGTTAATCTTTTTAAGCGAGGAAAAGGAATTGTTTTAAATTAGAATCAATATTATAGTGAATTTAGTGTTAGGATATTCTCCATTTTTTACTAACATGGTATTACATCAATTAAAATTATCAATAAATATTTAAATACCAACACCAATCACTAGAAACAAAAAGCTAATCAATAAAGGAGGTCACGCGTTGCACCTAATTTGAAGGAGGTATAAATATAATAATGTCGAAATAAGTGACTGAATAAATGTATTTTCAAAACTAATCAGCACAATGCTTTGAAGGGTTATTTAGGTTTGGAAATAATGGGATCTCCAATAATTCCAATCAAGAGATTCATACGGGAAAAGTAAAGAAATAAATAATTATTCATTAATTGTAAAAATTCTACTATTCTAATTATTGATAGCCTAAAAAGAATTCAACTTAAATGACTCAAAAGTGAAAAGGCCCAACAAATACTATAAGCCCTTAAAGTCATTTTGTCAGAGAGTTAATAGAAGTTCAGGATTTAACATAATTGATATGCGCTTTAAAAAACAGTATAGGGAGATATTTAATAAGAGCATGATTAAGTGAGTTGGAAATTAAACAGTTAAAAGAAAATTGATTGAGGCAAAATTCCTGTAATACCCATATTCTCCCTGAAAGGATATGTAGATGCTACACAGAACAAAATCAAAATAATCTAAAACATACCAAAATATCACTTGTATGCATTTCGACAAACTTAAGCAAATAAGCTTTACAATCCATTAGGAGATGTTTTATAATCAAGACAAAATTTACATCATACAAGTCAAACGTGTCAAAATACAAATTATAAAATACAAATTTTAGTATGTTTTATTACATTAACTACATCACCGAAACAAACTCAAGTATACATCTTGTCAAAACTAAACACATCCTTCTTTAGCCATTGCGATTGTCTTCGTCCCAATCTTTAAACTTTCTTATCAGAACCTACACAAAGGCAAAACTATCATGCTAAGCATAAAGCTTAGTGGGGAATAACTAAACAAGATATGATTTGGTGACTGTTTTTAACAGTCACCTAATATTCATATATACAAAATTAAATCATATTTCAAACAATCTTTAATTGTTCATATAAAAGCGCATTTCGAACAATATGTATCTCCAAACAGAATATGTCAAATCAAAACAGGATATATTTGCTTTAGAGCAAAGCTTACAAGTATCAGAACATAATACAAAAATTTCAGAACTGAATATTAAAGTACCAAAACAGAACTTATCTGTGTCAAAACAGTATCTGATTATATCGGAACAGAGCATAGTTATTTCAGAACAGAGCTTGATTATATCAGAACTGAGCATGTAACAAAATACAAAATAAATTAGCCTACTAATTCTTTTTACAGAAGTGAGTAACGGGACCAGAACAAAAGATAGCATGTTTGGTATCTGAAACAGAAGAGACTTAAGTCTCTGAAATAGAGGACACAGAGGTGTCTAAAATCAGAAGACACTAGAGTGTCTAGCACAAAAGACACCTGAGTGTCTGGTTTCAGAAGAAACCTTAGTGTCTAATTACAGAAGTAGCTGCTAACCCTTCTAGGCATGCTTGGTTACCCACGATTAGGACTCAACAGTTTTAAAACAAACCATTTCAGATTTCATAATTTTATGCAAAAGATATAATGCATATCATATGACTTATTCCATTTCACTCATATAGGATATAATCACTCACAATTAATCAAACTGAACATGCTCTGTGAACATAAACATTTTAATCATTCACCAATGAATTCATTAAGTAATTACACATTATATGTAATCACACAAGTTTCTAATTCACAAACATTCACAACTAACACATTACTTTTGTTCTTTAAATCACATTAACATTCATAAGTAGACTTCATTCCTTTAATACCTTATAAGTTCCAAAATTAAATACTTTGTTATTTAATAACACCTTCCTTAAGTTATTACTTTAATTAAAAATCCAAATCTTATTTAACGTTTGTGGTAAAAACCTTGCTCACTATCCTTTTCCTGCACTTTTTCTAGATTTTCTCAGGCAAATTTCAGGTCAGATTTGTATGACCATTTTGACCTAAAAACGGACAGTTTTAGACAATAAGTTCTCTAAACAAATGTTCCTCTATGTCTTAAGTTTCAAACGAACAAAAATCATTCAATTTGGTTCATTATTCCATTAGTTATATCCAAAATACTACAGAATGTGCACGATCGTGTGAAGGGTAGTGCATGATAATGCTTGTGCACGATCGTGCACTCCTGATATGCACTCAAACTTGTCAAGCTCATATCTCTCAATTGTGATATCCAAAAATCACAAAATTTATACCATGAGAAAGTTAAAAAGATAAGCTACAACTTTTATGAAGACAACTTTGTCTAATTTGGCCTACATCAATACAGTTTAGTCGTTAAAAAAAGGATATAAATTTTTGTCAGGGACAGTACTACAGCCTATGCCAGCACCAATGATGCTATCACGTAAAGGCCATATCTCTTTCGTCCGAAGTCCAAAAATTTCATGTGATATATTGTTGAAAAGCTAAAAAGATGAACTACAATTTTTCTGAAGACCACTTTGTCCAATTTTGCCTAGATTAATACAGTTTATTCATGGAAGTCAGAATCACTAATTCTGTACACTGGAACCACACCATCTAATGAATATCCAGCATAAATCAAGTTTCTAACCACAATTCTTCATTAATTCAGTACACATTTATCCATTTCAAACATCAAACAATACATGTTCTATCATGATATCAAGTTTAGTACACCCTTACCTCTTTAAACTTCAAAGAACAACTTCAAATCACTTCAAAGATTTAGTTACACCAACACTTCCTAGCAATAAGCTCTTAGTGCACTTTCAACGCCAACAATATAATAACACATAAAATTATAAGACCATCTTCATAATAAAATAACTTATAAAGCTTCCAATTGTTGATGATTCAAACTTCAATAAAATTCCAGAAGTTGAGAGGAAGAGAGAGTGGTTTCGGTGGAGAAAATGCAAGAATAGAGAAAGTGTTGTAGAATCACCTAATGGTTTAGGTGATTCAGCACTTATGAGTACTGCTAGGGTGTTATTACCACCATATGACACTTAAGACCACAACATGAACTCCATTTTCCATCCATTCAAGCTGCCATATGTAACACTCCAATCGAGCTACTTGCCCTCTTATTATGCTGCCATTTGTCACACAATGAGTGATGCCAAATGTCAATGCATAGCTATGCCAAGTTTCACTATCTCATAGGCTTAATCATTTTAATTTTCATTTACCAACTTAACTTGTCTCTTGACCATTTTCTTAGTCCAAATCTATATTTAAATACCTCAATTTTCTAATAGCTTCAATTAATTCCAATTCACTAACTATGGTCTATCAATGCCAAAATTCAAGTCACATGCTTTTCACTTTCAAATCATAGCACAATTTTAACTCATATCATACGTGTACTTTCATTAATATGTAACTGTTTACACCAAAAAATAGATTCGGCCTATTTTTACTATTTTTGGCCGAAAATCCGAAGCCTAAAGAAAAGCCCATGGTTCGAAGTCTAAAAGAAATCCATTGACCTTCGCCCATCAGATTCCAGTGTCTAGCAGAGAAGGATGTAGTAGAATTTGAGTTGGAGTGGGAGTCTTGGAGTCCAAGATAATGAGAAGATAAGGATAAAGTTTTATCCAAATTTTATCTCTATCTAGTATCTTATCTCTATTGGATAGGATAAAGTTTTATCCAAATCTTTATCTTTATCTAGAAAGATAAAATTTTATCAGGATTACAAGTTGACTTGCAGTAGGACACTCATCATCGTTGGCTATAAATAGAAGTTTTAAAGTAGAAAGAAGGCTCTCCAACGTCTGACATACCAAAAAGCCTGGCATCCCAGCAAATCTTTGAATTTATTATTTTCGGCAATCTTTTATTTTCCCTAGCCTAGTCGTTTCTTTTCAATTGTCATCAATAATTTTCAATTTCTTAGTCATTGCATTTTGCCGCTTTGTTTATCAATAAAGCAAGGTTCTTTCTGTTAGATTTTTGTCCCTTTCTAGCAATACACAGTTGTTTTGATTTAAGTCATATTACAAGGCAATTTTTTTATTTCTTTAGTTTGGAAATAATTTAAATTCCTAGCACACTCGCACACCACAACAAAGCACTACATGTTGTCCTTTAATCAAAATAAAGGCCAAACAGCATCATTACTTCTATCTGGATGAGAATTATCATTAAACTTAACACGAATAGATTCTTTAACAGATTTAGAAGCAAGATTATAGACCCTATAAGCTTTATAAGATAAATAATATCCTAGGAAAATTCCTAAATAGACCTTAGAATCAAATTTTCCAGACTTTCTTTTGTGTTCAATATAGTACACTTGCAACCAAATAGATGAAAGTAAGATATATTAGGTTTCCTTCCATTCCATAACTCATATAGAGTTTTATTCAACAATAGTTGCATAAGTATTCTATTTTAAATATAACAAGCTGTATTTACAGCTTCTGCCCAGAAGAACTTAGGAAGATTCATTTCATATAGCATCATTCTTGCCATTTCCTGAATCGTCCTGTTCTTTCTTTCTACAACTCCATTTTGTTGTGGAGTTCTAGGAGCAAAGAAATTATGGAAAATTCCATTCTCTTTATAGAATATTCTAAATTTTTCATTCTCAAATTCACCACCGTGATCACTTCTAATTCCAGCATTAGACATTCCCTTTTCATTTTGTAACTTTTTGGAAAGATTTTTAAAACACTTAAAAAAATCATCTTTATGTGACAAAAATAATATCTAACAAAATCTAGTGAAGTCATCAACAATTACGAGACCATACTTCTTTCCGCCAAGACTTAATGTCCTAGTTGGACCA
>JAOTAY010000008.1:5782395-5799466 GCA_025629805.1 Erythroxylum baracoense | reverse complement strand
ACAATACCTGGAGTGATAGCGGTGGAGGCTGGGCTCCACACTGTAGCGATCCGGCCCGAGAGGCTGGATGCTACAACCAAACTATTCATTTTAGAATGTGACGCATTGGATTCTGGTATAGGGGTAGTTCTCCAGCAAGAAGGATAGTCGATCACATATTTCAATTGCTCTCTAGCATCTCGTTACAAAAGCCTCCTAGCTAATGAAAAAGAACTTATTGGACTGGCTAAAGCGGTCCGTCATTAGAGATCTTATCTGTGGGGGTTGACATTTTCTGATTAGAACATATTACTATAGTCTCAAGTTCTTATTGGAGCAGCGAATCATTAGATCACCGGAACAGCACTGGCTGAGTAAGCTCATAGGATTTGATTTTGTAGTGGAATATCGAGCCAGCAAACACAACAAGGTAGCTGATGCCTTGTCATGCAGATTAGAAGAACAGCCCACTCTCGCAGCCATTTCAATGCCACAAGTAACTCTTTTGGACTTCATTCGCAAGGAGGTCTAACAAGCTGAGCAACTGCATCAACTTGTGTAAAGAATTCAACAGGGTAAAGCCATTGTTTCCTGGAAGTTCAAGAATGGCCTAATCCTTTTCAAGAGCAGAGTCTACCTACTACCCAATTCTCCTCTTATTACCACAATCTTATCAGCAGTGCATGACAGTGCCCATAAAGGTTATCAGAAAACCCTTCACCATATTAGGCGCGATTTCTATTGATAGGGAATGAAAGCTTTCGTTCAGTACTTTGTAGAGAAGTGTCATACCTGCCAGCAACAGAAGTCTGAACCCTTGCATCCAGTTGGGCTTTTACAAGCCTTGCCTGTTCCCTTACAGATTTGCTTTGATGTCTCCATGGATTTTGTTGAAGGTTTGCTCACCTCACAAGGCAAAAATGTTTTGCTGGTCGTCATTGACCGTTTGTCTAAGTATGCTCATCTTCTTCCCCTCTCCCATCCTTACTCGGTTGTAAGTGCGGCTTGTCTTTTCTTTGCTCACATTTTTAAGCTTCATGGGTTACCCAAATCAATTGTAAGTGACTGGGATGTTACATTCATAAGCTGCTTTTGGATTGAATTGTTTCATTTGAGTGGGTCAAAACTAGCTTTCAACTCAGCGTATCATCCACAAAGGGATGGCCAAACAGAGATTGTTAACAGAACAATAGAAATGCATCTACGTTGCTTCACTAGCGATCGCCCTCACAGGTGGTGTCAATGGTTGCCATGGGCTGAATATTGCTACAACACCAATTACCACTCCTCTATGAAAACTACACCATTCGAAGTCGTATATAGGAGTTCCCCCCAACTATTCTTTCTTACTTTCCAGGTGTAGCTAAACTAGAAGCAATAGATCAGGAGCTGCGCTCCAAGGATATGGTCTTACGAGATCTTCGGGATCGTCTTCTTCAGGCTCAAAATTGCATGAAAACAACCTATAATGCTAAGCATCACCCAGTTGATTACCAAATTGGGGATTTGGTTCTCCTGAAGCTCCACTCTCATCGCCAACTTAGCTTAACCAATCAAAGGTATACTAAACTTTCCCCCTCGGTATTATGGGTCATTTCGGGTTCTTGCTAAAATCGGTATGGTGGCTTATAAATTAGAGCTTCCCTCCTCCTCCAAATTACATCCAGTCTTTCATATATCATGTCTTAAGCCCTTCCATGGCACTGTTGTTCCCATTGAGCCTTCCCTACCAACTCTATCACAAGGAGAAATTCACCCTTCTCCTCAAATTGTCCTTGATTATCGCTTGTTTAAACACCAGCCTCAAGCTTAAATGCATTGGGCAGGTTTCTCTCCAGTTGATGCTTCATGGGAAGATGTCGCATCTCTTCGGATTAGGTTTCCTTCTTTTGCGCCTGAGGACAAGCGCTATTTTAATGAGAGCAGTGATGTTATGACCAACCACGTGAACCACCCTCAGGGTAAGCTCTTTAAGGGACAAGTGTATCAGAGACATGGAATGAAAGTAGGAAGTTAGTTGATTGGGTAGCTTAGTTTAAGTATTCGGTTATGTTCCTATTTATCAGGTTTTATTGGCTCCACTTATGTACCTAGTGGCTAGTGGTTTCCGTAGTGTAAGAGTTGGTTATTTTCATCTTATTAAAGTTGTAATTGGGAACAGAAAAGAAAGGAAGAAAATTTTATCTCAAATTCTGAATTCAAAAGATCTTTGGGTTCTCTCTGAGCCTATATCGACATTCACTATAGGAAAAAAAACAAATAAACATTAATCCCCTCACAACAGTTTAATATCAATTTCAACTTTTATTGGTACATTATCACCAAACAAGAAAGTTATTCATTTGAGTTTCTTTTTAACGGAATTCATAAAAAAAGGGTAAGATTTGATTTAATAGAACGAAGTTGAACAATTATTTGAAAGCTAATATTTACGAAACAACTAATGATCATTTTAATATATGAATATGATGAAAACTGAAAGTAATTCAGCATCCAATTATGCACATAATCACAAGAGATTTGTTAGTTATTTCAATATTTACAGTCACTTCTAAGTTTGCTTTTAATATTAGTGGTCAGATATTACATTTGACTTCACTCGATAACTTAAAAAGTTTTATTGAAGAACAAACACCACCTGTAATTAACTAATAATTTTTTTATAATCAAATTATCAATATTTTGCACTTTTTAAATTTTAAAATTTATTACTTAATATTTATGCAACAAATAAATTAGATAAATACATAATTATCAACAAATATATATACTTTCATCACCCTAAATTTCTTTAAATAAATTTCCAATACTATCAATGGCCTAAACTAAAAAAAACTTATAGCTCAAATTCGATATTTGGGTCGCCCATGGTTCCAATGGACTAAAGAAAAACTCATAGCTCAAATTCGACCAGCTCATTCTCATTCCTACCATCATGAACAAAAGTTTGAAACAGTAAAATATGTACAGAATTATGTGCAAGTAAATATATCATACTTTCACATGGGATTTTCTTTGGAATTGACGAGAGAAAGAACTTGTCCCTGTGGAATCACTCTTGGTGAATGTTCTGGATTGCAGCAGTAATGCTTTTGCAATCAAATTCCATGGTCCTCATCCAGTTCTCAATGTCTCCAATTTCCTACCAGAGAAAAAAGTCAATATCATCTTAAACTAACAAGACCGGAACGAGTAACATGAGAAATAAAAACAAGCCTGGACACCATAAAATGCACTTCATCAAATGTATCCTTTGCTATGAACCCCAAATGGAGAATGAACTTTTTCAAGTCATCTTACTACCTTAAGGTCCATAAGCATGTTCTTGATTATAAACAACATCAATTTGACAATCATTATATGGTTTGAATCAATTTCACAATCATCATACGGTTTGAAAGGTGCTTCAATCCAACCATATAATCTGTGATATGACATGACTAACATTTGAACTAATAGTCAGTATATGTTTGCAAAGCTTGAAGTGCTTATTGGGTTGTTGATTTTTCCCACAACTTAGCATCCTATAAGTTTTTCCGTCTGTTTTTAAGACTAACAAGAGCAGTAAAACAACTATTGAATACTATTTACTCATGCTTGGTGTGACTGAGGTACGAGGAAATGGGAATACATGGTGAAGAGATATGAGCTAAACTTTATTTGAATGTCAATCAGACAGGAGAGAAATGGACGTTATGGAGTTTCACCCCAAAACCAATTTTTTACGCTCTTTATAATGGTGAGTTAAGAAGGGATGTCATAACTGCACATCTTGAGAACTCTATATGACTATTTTGTCTCAGTGTAATATAACAAATTTATAAACATAATACTCGTTTCCATATTACAACATAAACATACAAATCTCCTGAAAATGCTACCAAATCAATGTGGGAGGATAATTCATCTTGTATACATGAATTGAGTTTTATTCCTGACTATTTGCACATGCTGTAGTCATCTCACTATCTTTCGCATTATTGTTTTCCAACTCTGGTAAGGGTTCATATGGACCTTGCAGAGTCGGAATGAGTACTAGAATCACACTCTAAAACTAGTTCTGAGCAAATCGTCATCTTCCCATTGAATTTAGAGCCACTTGGTACCAATCCAGTATCAAGAATGCAAACCTCCGATCAGAAAACAAAAGTTGGCATTGCATATTAGTACTTGTTGGAGACAGATCCACATCATTGCCCTTGATAAAGGAATGAGGGAAGCTCCAATAGGAAAACATTGAAAGGGAAAAATATTTGAAGATGAACTCTTCCCAACAATAGTTAGTAGCGAACAACTTCTTATGGCTACCATATCAATTTATCTTTGTTTATTGAGTCAATTTCGAATTATAACTCTTTATCAGCCCTATGAATAAAAGATAACAGCATCTAAAATTCTGACATAGAATAAGAAATGGAATTGAAATTCCATATGAAAGACAAACAGTATGATTGAAATGACTGTCCCAATTTCAATTAAAAATTCCAATCCAGGTGCTAATGAGAACTAGTAGTATTACAAAGATGGTGAGCTGGAAGTAACTTAATTTATTTGCCTATTTTTGTGAATTATGTCAAGCATATTGGTAGCAGAAGTTAAGAGTTTTGAAAGATGCAAGTAATTTTACTATTGAAATTTCTACCAAGACGAAACCAAGGAGAGTTTGTAATATTCACGATGGTCTATGAATCAATCCCAGGTCTTGAAACACGTTTAGCTCCTCTGGGAAAGCTTTAGACTTTCTGTCACCAAACAGAAAATACGAAAATAGATAAAAGTAAATGAATTTAAAAGATGTACCTTAAAAGCAGTGTTAAAGGCGTGAGTAGCAGCGAGCCATCGATCAGTCTGTTTCATGAAACGAGCAATTGTGGCAGACAATAGACGAATTTCAAGCTCAATCCTTTTCTCATTAACAAACGACTCCTCCACCCCTCCATTCACCGCATCCACCAACAGATCCGATACTCGCACCGCTTTCCTTATCGCATCTCTCTTCGCCTTCTCTGCAATAAGAAAACAAAGAAAGAACTAACTTTAAAACAACTAAACAATAATAATAACAACAATAATATCAGTTTCTATGAACTGAAATGGAAATCTACCGGTGTGTTCGCGAAGACGAAGAGATGACTGGTTGTGATCGTTAATAAGCTGAGTGAGAGAAGCTTGGAGATCGCCGGTATCCGCCCGAGACTTCTCCATCTCCGACGGAGACACCACAGAGTGGGAGCGAGACGGTGGACGCTGCGCCGTGTTCATTGCTTCACTCTTTACTTTGTTGTTCGCTCCCCGTTTGGTGTTGTTTTCTCTAGTCCACTGACGTTTTGACACGCCATCCTGTAAAAACGCACCATCTTCTAAAATTTTATACAATTTTTTTTCATTTCAATCCTATTCTAATTATTTATGTCTATAAATATATTTCTTTCATATTTATTTTTAACAAAAACTAATATTTAAAGGAATTTAAACTCAGTTGGATTGGTTCTCAGATTAGTTTAAAATAAGATTTTAAAATGAACCTAAGAGATTAATAGAAGTAAACTCGTCTCTTCTTTTAAAAGCGATATTAACTTTGACATTAATTAATAGGCCCTAGAGCTACTATTTGGGCTAGGCTTTCTTTTTTTTTTAACCGAGGAGATATTTTAAGGAAGTCCCAATTATAGAAAGGTATATCTAAGTCATCCACATCTAAACTAATTCCTGCTTATATCAAATCAGCCCATAAAAAAAAAGTGCTGATCAATTAAATTTTTCCTTTTAAAAAACTCGAACTTGAAATCTTACATTAAGAAATGAGAGTGTTAAACTACTCATACCAACTATATTAAAAAATAGGCTTTCATAAACAGAAGAGATGTGTTTCTAGTTAATAAAACATATGATTTTTCTTTTCAGAATATTTTAAGTTATAAAAAATTTAAAAATAAATTAAACAAAAAAAAGATATGTGCTTTGTCCACTTATTATAAATATAAAAAATATGATGAATATAATAACTGAAGAATGACTTGAGTCAAAATAACAATAATGAAAAGTGTACAGTTTTTAAAATCATAACGCCCTCATTTTTTGGTTATTGAAGAATAAACACAAAAATATCGAGGAAGTTGCATACGGAGAGGTGACTAGTCTTAGCCTCTGTTTGGTTCAGCTTTTGTGGGTGCAAAAGTACTTTTTCTCACCGCAAAAGTTATTTTAAGAATAAAATAGGTGTTTGGCTGTAAATTTTAAAAGCACTTTAAGAGTAGAAATAGTTTTTCTAAAAGCTAAAATACAGCTTTTTCAAAAGCTCAAATTTGGAGCTTTTAAGAAAAGCCGCTTGTTTTAGCTTTTTCGGGAAGCAAAATTTCCGTCACTTACGTATATAAGAAATTTTAAACGTTACTTTTATCTTTCTGTTTACAAAACTCATCTTTTCCGGTTCTCCTCCTGTACTGTACCATACGCAGCAAACTCATCTTTCTTTTGACGACAGATCAGGTTTGTTTCTTGTATATTTTCTTCTATACGTTTATCTGCGTTTTTTTTGTTCTTGTATAATTTTTTGTTGTCTATGTGTTATTTTCAGTGCAGAAAGACGTCTGCGACGCAGACCACGTCTGCGTTCGCGGACGACGTCTGCGTTTCGCAGACGTCATCTGCGTTCTGCGTAAACGCAGACGCAGACGTCGTCTGCGTTGATAATGCATGTTTTAACATGCATGTATAACGAATTTACTGAATAATATGCAACTTATCCAATCCATGATTATACATGTAATTACTAGATAATACTTAACAAAATCATGATTTTGCACCTTAACAAATTCAAAACTTGTCCATTCCTCATCTGTACATGCATAAACTTCCATGCAAAAGATAATGCTTTTAATGCTTATTATACTTTTGTCTATGTTATTTTATGTTAATGCTTTTAATGCTTATTATACTTTTGTCTATGTTATTTTACTTATGTTTTAATATTTTCTTATAGTTGTTATATTCATTGTTATATGCAGTGGAGATTTTGTTGTTTATAGAAAATGTCAATACCAAGTCAAGAAATTCAAGGTGGGGAGAAATTGAGAAAAAGGGTTAAAGCGGAGTGGAATGATAGAACTCTTGAAATTTTAATCAAAATTTTTGTGGAAGAAACATTAGCTAGAAATCGACCAAATGGTCACTTTAACAAAATTGGATGAAAAAATATAATTTCAAAGTTTGCTCATGAAACTAAGAATAACTATGAATACAAACAATTTAAGAATAATATAGGTTTATAATTCTATTAGTAATACAACAAGAGTTTGTGAATAATATTATTTAATTATTCAAATTTTAGTAGTGATCTAATTCTTTTAATCATATATCTTATTTATTTTGATATTGTACATTTATTTTTTATCTCATTCAATTGGATATCTTACTTATTTTTGTCTTCTACAAAAGTAGTAGTTATAAATTTTGATTAATAAGAGGTGAAATATTTGTCTTTGAGAAATCTTGAAAGTATGAGCTTATTATTATTATTATTGTTGTTGTTGTTGTTGTTGTTGTTATTGTTGTTGTTATTGCTGTAATTGCTAATGCCACTGCAAATAAACTTAATATTAATATATCTAAATATAAAGAGTTGGTGCAAATTTTTTTTGTAGAAGTTAAAAAAATGGTTTCATACAAAATATTGCCTAACATATATATATATATATATCCTTAATTAATTTACTAGTTTTGAATGCCCCACTATCAATTGAATTCACCGCTAAAAATATCTACAGGGTTGTATGTTGGTAACTTTTGCTCTCTACTCTCCACACTGTTTACTAATCACTCGCTCCATTCTTGCAATTACAATCAGAAGTTGGGGTTACCTTCAACAGTTAAAGATTTACCAGGGATACTTTAGGCAGTGCACTAATCATGACTTAGATTGCTCCTCCTGTAAGTGTTCCTTACCATATTTCTTTGTGCTGATATTAGAGATATTATGCTGTCACAAATTATAAAGATAAGAATGAAGAGCTAGTGAAGACTCAGTAAAGGACGACAAAATGAGGCATCAGAGAGTAGAGAGGAGACAACGACGGAGAGGAGAGTGGAGACCTGTGATGAGCAAACATTGTAAAGAAGAGAGATAGAGGTGATTGACGGACAGGAGAGCTTCAAGTGACGGTGAGACGGCGGTGAAGAGTCTAGTGAAGAGGGAAGACGAAACACAGATATGTGGATGGCCTCTGAGAATGAAGACCCCTAGGGTTATATTTAGGAAAATTTTAATTTTTTTGCAATTTGATCATTAAACTTTTCCCTTCCATCTTAAGGTTAGCAACATTAATGCTTGATACATGTTTAGTTAAATCGCCAAAAGATGCATGATGCATAGAAAAATGAGATATATACTTTCATATTCTCCTATAAGAGCACCAACTCCAAATGCAAGAGTTGATCAGTAATGATAGAGCTTAAAATCTTCACTTTCTCCTGATTATAAGCTACCACACTACACCCATAATAATGAACATATTGACAGTGGCCCATTTAATTTTTTAAAAATAAGAAGTTGCAGTTCTTCAACATCATACTTTCCAAAAGACCCACCTAGGCAGGTTTATTCAATGGAGATGGTCTTTAAGCAAAAGTTTCTTTTTTGGGGCTATTAAGCCTCCACACATTCTAGGAAATGATTCTCATTTCAAAGAGTTTAGAGCCTAAGCTCTTGTTTCTTCTATTAGATCTCCTCTTAGCAATAGGAGTGAAGTCATTGCCTGATTCCTTACACCTTGGGGTATTGAGGGAAGAAATTTATGGATCAAGTATTATGTTGCACTTAAGATAGTAAACATTATTAGGAAAGTTCAAAGATGTCACTTGAGTTTCCTCAAAGGAAGGATAAGTTAAGGTTTTCAACACTTTTATAGAAGGATAAAAGGACTAAGATGTGTCATGTTAACTAGAGATATTCTCATTATACATTGAAGATGTAGATATTAAATTGTCCCCTAAAGCATCCTTAGCAACCTTCTAACTAGAGATATTCTCATTATACATTGACGATGTAGATATTAAATTGTCCCCTAAAGCATCCTTAGCAACCTTCTTATAGCTAGATACTCTTAATAATTCTTGATAATAACCTTACTAGAATTTTTTTCTAATTGGTCTCTACATTTTTCCTTAATGATTAGCTTATGGTTCACCTCATAGAAGACCGAGATTTCATCTTTATATAACTAACCTGATTCATTGAGTGAACAAATCACCTTGGGCATTTCTTTGTTGATATCTACTATAATACAACCCAACTATAGCTGATTTTTTAGATTTGTAGTGGATTCATCAATGATTATAGGCTTCCTAAAGAAACTAGCAAGATGGTTTAACCAAGCAGGGTCTAATGTCTGAGAGGCATATCATGCAAATTAATCCATAAGGGAACTTGTCTTAGTTTGATACTTTGGAGCTAAACTTTAGGTTGCTACTAGTGCAAAAAAGATGGAAACATTGTTAAAATGCCAAGTTCTACTGTCAAAACCCTATAAGCATCAGATTCAGAGTAGAATTTAAAGATGAATAGTTTTTATCTGAAATCAAGACTTCATTCAATCCTTTTTTTTTCAAACTTTATTGGCCCAAATATTAAAAGGAGGGAAAGTTAGCCTTTTGTTTAAGAAAAAACCTGTCAATAATAAGTGCCATTTGAAGGCACTGACTTTGAGGAGTTTCAAAGGTGATGTAACCACCTGGTGACCATCCTTGTGTCGGTTTTGTGAGGGCTGAATGGTTAAAATAAAAAAAATTTAAATCAACAAGAACCCAAAGGATTTTGTCATATAACCTATCCACATACTGAAAAAGCACATAATGAAAGCATGTACACCATTATACCTTGAACTTGGTCTCCAAACCAAATAAAAGATGTCAGACAAAGTCTCCTTCCTCACGACTGTCTCTTCTTGCTCAGTTGTGTCGCCTTTGAACTAAGTAAGATGCACCCCAAGGTATCCACCAACGATTGATTAGAAGACCCGAAAGTTCCCAAAAGCTAGATGGTACTTTAATGGGTTATCATTGATCCTAAAATCTCCAAAAATAAACCATTTAAATAGGGATTTATTGTTCAATACATGACTTAAATGGAAAAGATTTTGGTTCTTTTTAGATAGAAGAAGAAAATCGCAAGTTTGGAAGAAGAAAAAAGAGAAAAATGAAAAACCGAAACTGTAGAGAGAAGAAGATGAAAAAAAAACAGTAGCAGCTCTTTTTCAAAAACCAGAAAAAGGAAAATTTACTCTTACTTTTTGCAAAACTAGGGTAAAAAGGATTTCTTGAAAAAGTCTCAAATGCCCTTGTTTAAAAGAAGCAAAGGAACAAAGCATAAGATTAAAATTCACAAGGGTTTAAACATATCCTTATGTACTTTGCATGGACAGCCCATGTCCTTATAAATTTGGCGTTGTAAATTTCATTTAATTGCCATTTTGTCACTTTGCCGCTTTGTCATTTAATCTTATGCTTCAAAATAATTAAGCCTTTGATCCAATTGCCATATAACTATACCATATAATTATATATATGTATTATTTTATTGAGCAATAAATTTATAAGATATGTCATACATATCAAATAAACTTATCTAGGATTAAATTTGTAATCTAATAACATTTATTGTAATACTATATGATGACAAAAATAATTTTAACACTTAAAATTGATTTTATTTTACTAGAATAATTTCCTTTTTCTAATCAAATCTTTTCTAGTATGACCCATTGGGATCCATGTCATATTGACAATAGAATTAAACTTTTAATTCTCTACATCATAAACGGTATCTAGCAAAATACATTATAATTACTCAAATGAAATAAATGATAAGTATTAATACACAACTCAATTTTCTTGTCTCATAATATCCTGAATAAATGCAAGATTAGAATATGTCATTCCTGTTAATTTATTCCTTCTTAATTTCCAATGTAGATCGTAAATATAATTAACTCCTTAATCATATTTACGATTTACTTTAGAAATCAAGAAGGAATAAATTGGCAGGAATGGCATATTCTAATCTTGCATTTATTCAAGATATTATACTTAATCATATTGCATGCATACAATATTCCTTTATCAATGGCCCATAGATATTATCGCTTATATCTTATATGAGGGACAATGGTATTCTTGATGAATATTTATCCTTTATACAAGTCATGCATACTGTGACATTATCTGTATAGCTACTTGTTATAGTTAACATTGGACAATACGAACAAATACACATTTCTCATGTAAGGAAATGAACATCTCATACCATAGAATTCAAGACAGGTATGAAAAATTAATGACATAAACTCAATCCTAATAATGTTTCATTTAATGTGTATTGAATACCATAATCTCCATTATATATCTCTGTGATTAAATAGAAAACTCCTTATTGAACTGTTTGCAGCACATCACCATCATTTAATCCACACACAAATCTTTTAGTGGTCAATTAATATTTCATGTTAATTACCAAGATTAGCGACATTTTAGAGTAATCATTATTTTTCATTATAGAGTTCTACAATCTGAGTCCTCAACTCCAATAATCTATAAATAAAGAAAACTTTTGGAACAAAACGATATAAATCATTCAATTCATGAACATGACTGTTAGAATACAACCATCCAATAATTGGCTTATAGATCATAACACTTAACACCTTATTAGTGGGAGGATGAAAATTTTAGAGAGCTAATAACAAAAGGGTTATATGACTTGACTTTATATCCTCTTATTAAGATCAAAAGTTGAGTAAATGGCTTTTTCAAAATATAAGAGACCAATTATAGATGGAAGGAGGAGGTGTGGGAGAACCAGAAGGGGAAAAGGGATTTAAGGTGGAGGCTTCAAGAGCCTTAGAGGAAAAGGGAGGAAAACTAGCAAAGTCAAGAGATGAATTTGGTTAGAGGAGTGGGTAAGGTCTGACATATTGCTTAAAAGGATAAAAAGAAAGACTGTGTTTGAAAAAGGTTTGAAATATCATTACTAGAAATAATAAAAATAGAATGCAGGAAACGTTAGAAAATAAGTGGAAAAAAAGTTAAGGGGATTAAGGAGGAAAGTGAGTTACACAACTAAACTACAAGAAAACAAAGAAGAAGAAAGGAGTTAGTTTATAATAGGTGTAAAACTTAGTATATTTTCTAAGTGTTAGAGTAGGTTTTAAATGTTTTCTCAGTTAATAATCATGTGTTTAGAACTTAGATTTATGTTTTTTTTTGTATTTTGTTTGATTAATTGTTGTTGAGGCAAAAGTTTGATCTTCATTACATATTTTAAGGATTTTTTGGTACTTATTTTGTTTCAAGTGTGTTTTTAGGTGATAGTTGACTTCATAAACCAAAGGGAGAAGAATTCAGGTGAGATCGAAGCATAAAATGGAGATTAAAACAAATGTGGAGATACATGATCATTTATAGTGACTGTACAAGTCATTGTAAATGTGTAGAGCTTCGAAGACGCTATTTATGCCTGTGTGAAGATACACACCTATGTATGTCGACATAAATGATCTTAAATATGCTCGTGTAAGCTTTTACAACCATAAAAAGTCATAATTGAGAGGGAATTTTAAGATACACAATCATGCAAGTGACCAGATATATTCTAGAAAACCTAGTTTTTACAATAAAAGGATATGATGAAAGATATAGAAGGAGAGGCATATTTCAGAGTTACCATAGACACCCAAATAAAAAAGGTTACACATCACAAAATAAAGATCAAAAGTGGAAACATCAAGATCAACTCCAGCTTTCCAGATTTTCTAGATCAAGGCTTCAAACTGGTTTCATTCTCTTCTCTTCTTATTTTTAATTGCCTTGTATTCCAAATCTGAATAGATTGTTTTGAACATGATGATGGATTACTAAATCCATATTAGGGTTTTATTCTTAAATTATTTTGTATAACTTTGCTCTTGTTGAATTTAATATATTACTGCTTTGTGATATTTTTATGCTTATACTTAATTTGAATCAAGAGATTGGATTAAGATATTTGAGTTAAGTTACACAATGAGAGTTTGTACTTTGATAAATTTACAAATATCACGTTAATAAGCAATTGATGAGAGATCTTGATTGTGAGTTAATTATCCTTAGGAATGCTTCAAATCTAATTGAATAGTTAGGAGTAGTTTTAAAAAATCGAGAGATTGCAACTCAGCTTTTATCTACTTCAATTGGGATTACTTGATTACATCTCAAGAGAGGGTAATCAAAACCTTTGGATATTTAGGATTAAACATAGTTTAATTCACAAGGTGAAGGGAAGACAAAACAAGGATAGAATAATCCCTAAGTGGCCATCATTGAGTAACTTCAATTTCATTGTTATTTTTTATTTTAGTTTAATTTTCAGTTAATTCAATCTTTTTTTTCCTTAGATAAAGTTTAATTGAAAATTTTAGGTGACTATTAATTCAAATTTCATAGTTAGGTAGTGCAAACAGCGTCTCTTCATCTTCACTAGACTGTTCTTTAGAAAGAGATTTGATGTCCTTGTCATCTCTTATAGACATCACAACTTCAATAGACTTCAAGATTTTCATATCCTTTTTGGTCTTTGTAGGGCATCTTTTTGTATAATGACCTAATTGTCCATCTAGGTAACATCTATCTGACGTTTTTTATTTTAGAAGCATGCCATTTGAAAAATCATATCTTCTTTTTCCTCTTTCTGTCGAAAGGGAGAACTTAGAATGACTTTCTTTTAAAGTGTTTCTATTTCTTTGTGTTGTAGTCACATTTCTCCGTGTCTTTGCATTTAATCTTTAAGTAAGGCTTTTTGTAAGCTTGTTTGAGTTGAGGTCTACCTTTTAGCTTAGCTTTGAAGAACTTATGTTGTTCACATAATTTGTCTAACGTTACCAAAGCTAATTTACCTTGTTTAACGTTACTGAAGCTAATTGGTATATTTCTTTGAGAGAGATTTCAGACATATCTCTATAAAGAGAACTAATTGTTTTTTGTCATTCTAGTTGCAACTCATTAAGAAGGAAGGAAATAAATGGGTATCAAATATTGACATCATTAAAGTTATTGAGCATATAATATTTTTCAAACATTCTTTGAGAATGCTTTTGCAAATAGTTCTTGTTCATAGAGCAACACTTCATTTCAAAGTAATCATGTCTACTTTGTCAATCGATGAGTTTGAAAACCTCCGATGAATTCTTTATGAATCATTTCTAGTAAAGAAATAACTTCTAATAGTTATATATATGTATATGTATCAAGGCTTTATAACCAATATCTTAAACCAGAGTTATCTATAACTATTTGATTTTCAAAGCTATCTAGAACTAGATGAAGGTAGTTACGAATTCTTAGTTGGGCATGTGTTCTTTTGTTGTGTCCTGAGAAGGTCTTTCTTTTGGTAGAGAAGTTGGTGGCGTTTTGATTTGTAAAAATTTAGAAGTTGACGAAATTTCTTCTAATGGCAGGTTTGGCTAGAAAGGTTTCAATGGTTTTACAAGGGTTTGTTTAAACAATGGATAGGAAATTTTGAAAACTTTTACATAATCAATAACTTTAGGATAAGACGAAGTGTTATAAGTAGGTCTGAAGGTTGAAATGTCGAGGGGTGTGGTTCATATATAGTTATGGATTGTTCTATAGTCATATTTGATTCAATTTTTTTGAGCTTTCCTCGAACTTTTTGTAATTCTTTTTCCTTATTCAAAAATTTTTTCCCACAATAATGTTGGTCAATATATCTTCTCAAATTAGAATCAAATTGGGTTAGCATTAACTTTTGAATTTAGTCCTTGTGTCTATTGGATAGATTATCAAGCTTTGAATCAATTCTACGAAGGATATTATTTTACAATACAACATTTTATGTCTGCCAAAGGTAGAAAATCTACTTCGTATGATCTCATCATCATACAAGGTAATGGTTTAAGGATCTCCTTAAGTATAGGAGAAATTATTGGCACAAAACATTTTTGTTTGATCTTGTGTTCCTTTCCAACTGCTCTCAATAGCTTAAAGAGATCCTTTGGTCTAGGTTGAGAGATCCTTTGGTCTAGGTTTAGAATTGCTAAGACCAATCCAAGGTCTCTAGCCATCATTTTCATCATGCTTGGGTTATATCTTCTTTTGTAGTTGATATTTAGATCTTGACCTTTTTACTGGGCACTTCTCTCCATCTTGGGGTATAATCTTCATCTTCACTATCAGATATTCATCCATCCAACATTCAGAGTCTGAATTGCACATAGATGAATCTACATCTTAGATGAAATGTTCATTGACATGGCTAACATATATTTCACGTCTATCGGGGTGGATAGAGTGGATTGGAGGACCACTAATACCTTCATTATGAGACCATTAATGCCTTCATTATGCGAAAATACTGAAGCAATCATCATTATTAGCCTATAGAAGGCTCTGGATGATTTTGGGTTCTCTTTTCCAAGTTTTCTGAAAACAAATTTACATTCTATCTTTCAAACCTCTCAAGATTGGAGGAGTGGTATTATGAATGGAGTGTCAATAAAAAGCATGCAATTTTTCCTCATAATTTTTGGTCTACTCCATAGGCATTAACTCTGCCAATTGTTATGATAGCAATTGTCATGAAATCTAGATGATTATAGTCTTATTTTAAGACTTGTCTATTACCATATAAAGGACATCTTGTGTAGAGTTTGAAAAGTTCAAATCTAGAGCATGGTTTTGCAATATTTAAATGATCTGATAATGGAGTATAACCATTATAGCAGTAGGGTCTTGCTCAGCTCTAACAATTTGAATTTGGACTTTCAGTTTTGTAGGTAGAGTCTGATCATCAAGTTTAATATTGAAGTTTGGAACAATAGTCATGATGACACTTCCACTTTTAAGAGTGATCAAGAGGGTGTCAATCAAGACATTATAGAAAGATGTCTATGTCATATCTAAGGAAAAAAATATAGTTGTCACTGGAATTCCTTTTCTTTCATATAATGTTAGGACCATACAAAAATTTTTTACACAGAGATATGTATTACTCTAGCCAAACCATATTAGGATGAGTTTAAAAGGAAACTCCAGAATTACATATTGTTCTACAAAAGTAAAATTTAGGCCATATTCATCTTATCCTTAGATCAATTCTTTAAGTTGAGATTTATGTGTAAAGATTAAAGAGTGAATACTCATTGTAAAAGATTTAGATATGTGATATAAACTATTTGGGCTTAATTAAAATAACTATCATTAATTTTTGTGTTTTCTTACTCACTTTTATAAACAATAATTTTCACTGGCACTAAAGAAGCTTATAGCTCTCATAACACTCGAGAATCGTAAGACAAGAGTTATGGTAATAACAGGAAACTACTAACTATAAACCTCTGTAAGATCTCTAAAATAGACGAAAATAACCGCAGTTAAGACTTCAAATATGCTAACTGAGATAGGTGGGAAATTCTTAAACATTACACCTGTCGTATTGTTTGTTTTTTTCCGCATGTATTTGAGTATATAAAACCAACTCCTTCCAACTGAAGAAATCGACTGGCAAACTTGAAAACAAAATAAATAAAAATTTGAAAACATCGAAATGCGAGCGCACTGTACTACTGGTTACGTAGGCTCCCCTGCGCATAGTTCTTTTAAGTTTAAACGAAGACTCTTCATCCTAGGTATAGGCTGCGTTTGGATCTGCGGTGTGGTGGGGATAAGTACTTATCTACCGCAGTTTCCAAACTCAGTCACATGTTTGAATCTGTGGGCGAACAATCGAAGGTTGGAGAAAAGTGCGGTGTCACCACAAAAATTGATAAGCAAGAAGAGGGTTGCGGTAGGAAATTGCTTCTGCGGTAGAAATTCTACTTTTAATTAATAACTTTATGATAATTATTATTTTCTATTATACTCTCAACTAATAGAAAACAAGTTCAATGTATTTATAATTTATATTTATATGACTAATAATATATTTTTTATGAAATATTTTGTTTACTAAATTTATTTTATTTATATTTTTATTTTAATTTAATATTTTATTATTTATAATTTTAAATTTATATGACTAATAATATATTTTTATGAAATATTTTAT
>JAOTAY010000008.1:5756040-5770957 GCA_025629805.1 Erythroxylum baracoense | reverse complement strand
AATAAATTATATGTAAGTATATAATTACGCTATTAAATAATATTCGGGTATTACCTTTAGGTACAATAAACTTGTCAATGTTGTTACCGCTAATGTCTAACTCCTCCAGGTTGAACAAGGCAACTAAGTCTTGTGAGCAACCAAAAAAAAGTAAACTTGCTTAGATGTTATTAATACAATTAAAATCAAATATTATTTTTTTAATGATTAAAAGAAAATATCAACCAACCTTTCATATTGATCGATCCTTTTAATCGAGTGAAAGAAATATCTAAAGTTTTAAGAGAGTGAAGTCCACGCAATAATGGTAATACGTTGTTGTTCAAATCATTATTTCCCAAATGAAGGATCTCTAAGTTCCTTAGCTTCTGTAATTCTTCGATACCTATAAAGTTCACTCACATACTTCAACTTACTAAAAGAAATGATAAATAAATATATATATTAACCTACCGAAATTTTGATTTTATTTTATTATTAGTTAGCTAATATTATGAATATATATGATTAAATATAGCTTTTTCCTAATAATTAAAATTAGAATATATAAAGACAAATTTACCGCTTATTTCTTTCAATCCAATCCCAATCATTACTAAAGACTTCAATGATGAAAAACTTGTCACGGAAAGTAAGACGGCGTTCCCCAATTTATTATTACTCAAATCAAGATATTCCAAATTGATCGTGTTCGTCAGTCTTTCAAAACCTGCATATCAAGAATAACATAAGTTTGAGAAATAATTTGCATTTTAGAGTGATTTGATAAAAAAATTAAAGCATTCAGAACCTTCATTCTTTACACAGCAAACAATAGAATTGTCTCGTAAACTAAGGCGTCGGAGTTCTTGAAATGGATGAAGCATCGAGGCGTTGAAGTACCATCCCACTCTAAAATGGTCAAGCCTGAGCTCGTAGACTCGACCTGTTGTGGCGTTACAGCCAACACCATCCCACTTGCAGCAGTCAACGACTTTCCTCCATGTATTCATTCCGTAGGATTCATCAGGATCGGTGTCATAAAAAGAAGCCTTGAGCTGCAAGAGAGAAACTCTTTCTTCCACCAAACACGCATTCGAGCCCCAGCCTTTCAGTAGTAATAACAATGATTTCAGCATCATCGTTACCACTACTACTAAATGCAGTCGATAGTTTATCATCCTTGCCGTTTCTACAGATCTATTCAAGAAACGAATTCTAGTGTAGTTTCGTATTGAATAAATCATGATGACCAGCGATAACCCTTTTATAGTAGACCCTCATCCGATGGGTGCTTCAAGGTGGTCCCATCTTATATTCACTTTTTTTTATTAACAAAATAAATACAGATAATTCTAAAAATTATTAAAATACTTTTTTGAAATTTTATAGAATTAAAATCTTCTTAAAATTTATTTTTCTTGTATAATCTCAAATATATTTGAATATTATTAACGGCAAGACCTTAACGCTTACCATACCATTGAGAATTTATTAGGAATAATATTAGACTTATATGTTTCTATGATTAGGAATTTATTAGTGATAATATTAGATGCAAATATATTAATAGAAAATTTATAATTTTAAATACTGAGAATTCAAAAAATTAAACTAATTTATTTATATATATTTTTAATGATAATTATATATTAGTAATTTTATATAATTTATAATATAAACGATTTAAGAAATTATATATATATACTTTTCAGCAGTTAAGTTTGCACTTTATTTTCTCATTTAAAATTAATTTAAGAATTTTACCAATTATTAATAATTTAATTATATAAATTAGAAAAATATATGTGGGAAAAAATTATAAATCGAGTTGGCAATAATATGAACGTGCTAAGGATTCGCGTCGTCGTGTTCATGGCTTCGGTAGTAAATAGCTAGGTAACGATCCATAAAGGAATGTTCCACTCGTATTGACAAGAAAAATAAGACTAGACTTGGAAAAAATATTCTTCCTTAGGCTGATATGCATGTGATGTGTAATTTAAGTTTATGTCTTAATCAATTAAAAAAAATAGCATTATAATAATAAAATAAAAATAAATAACTAATGTAAATGAACTCATAAAAAATATTTTTAATTCTTTTTCGGTATTTTATATTTTGGGAAAGTTTATAACTGTTCTTTATGTTGAAACTTGTGTTTTTTTTACAAGAAAGTCTAGATTAAAATTTAAAATAAAACTTCATAAATATGAAATTTTTAGTCTTTTAGTTTGCTACTTTTAAATATTGAATAGAGGGTGATTTTTATATGAACTACAAAAATGATTAAAACCCGAACAAAGTCGGTTTGATGTCAATGTATTAAGTTTAATTTGATTCAAATCTAATCCAAAATATTCATATAAATATAGATAATTATAAATATTTTCCTTTGCATTTTTAATAATTTTTGAAGTTTTCATAATATATTGAGTAGGTTTTATGTTTGAAAATATTTCAGTGCAATGATTAAGCTTACTTCTTGTAAAATTTCCGCAAAGACACAGAGTCATAGACTAACAGAAAGAAAGAAGACTTGGAAAACTTGGGGAGAAAAAGCAGGTAATGGCTGTACCATATGTGACCTTTTAGTCAGTATGTTTAACCATATTCGAGCATGAATTGCCATAGACTAACGTCAAAAAAGAAGACTTGGAAAAGATAAGGAGAGAAAGCAAATGGTTGTAGTTGTACTATATTTGACGCTCCAATTAATGTTTAACTTCCTTGACCAAAAACTCGTATTCGAGGAATTGTCACGGAAAGTGGGTATTTTCATATTGTTAGGATATATGTTATATATTTAAGTACTTAGTTTTGACATTATTTATTACTTAGACATATAAGATATTAATTAGATAATGACTTAGATTCAAAAACTATATGGATAATTTTCTAGTTAAAAAAGAATCCTATCTTAAATTGAAGTTTATTATTATGCTTATCTTGGATTGGAGTCTATTATCATGTTAATACTAGAATTGTATTACTGCTGGATTTGCGGGTTTTGTGGATTGATAAAACAAAAAGGATGGGGATGTTGTGTTTTGGTATTTGGACTCTTCTTTGTGTGGTCAAGGTGAACTATTCTTACTCAAGTGTGTTTATGTCATACATGTCTCTAACATATAACTGCAGTGAATCTCTGGTGCGAAAAAAATATTGAAGTGGGACTATGTTGAAATGGGACTCTTATTGTGTGAGGAATTGGTGCAAATCTTGAATCTACGGCTGTAGTTGGTCTCCAACGTGAGTGTGCGGTAATACAGTTGACGTGTTTGTGTGACACTGAGTTCGTGTGTTTCGTGCACCAATTAACAGCTGAAGGATATCTACTGTGTGGTTGGTTTTATTGTTTTTTGGGGATATAAGATAAACGTAAGGTGAATCTTTATGTCAAACAGAAAATCTTCTCTAGATAAGCTAAAGACCTAAAGGCATCATTCTTTCACGAAAATTTCAATGAAGCATTAAATGAGTTCTTGTTGCCTGCATATTGATCATGCAAACCATAGTAGCTTCAATTGGTTATAGGTCATAACATTAAGGCTTCCTAGTCTCCGTGACTCCACATGGCCTTCTCTTTACCGGATCTTCTTAAAGATAACGTTGTTGGAATTTTTTAGTGGTGTGGCCAACAGTTTTTGTTTAGGCAGCAACGATTATTAATTGATTTCTTTATGGTCTGCATATACTTTGAATGGTGAATGTGTTATCAGTGTAGTTGTGGTTTCGTGTTGGTGTTTATGTGAATCAGTCCATTGTAGTTGCGACGATTTCCAGATATATTACAGAGGAGCTGAAACGATTGGGAAGTTGTCTTCTTTTCTGTCTCAAGTGCATTCTGTTTTTATTCTTAGTTGATTTATCACTTGAGTTATTTTTATTAATTGTCTTTTAATTAAAAGTAGTTTAGAAAAATCCTCTGTTGAGGTTAACACGAGTCGGTCGTGTTATTGGGTGTGAAATTCTTTCACGAGAAGTAAAGTTGAGAGATAGTGTCAAGGGTTGAGTGGTGTCGGCTCCGTAAAGCCTTGGGTAAATCTATTATACTTCGGTGAAAGTGATTAAGCTGGGTGAGTTCCCCGCAGACGTAGGCAAAGAGTGCCGAACTACGTTACCAAATTTCTGGTGTCATTTATTATTTCGCTTTTGATTGTGTTTGGATATATGTTATATATCTAAATAATTAGTTTTGACATTATTTATTGATTAGACATATAAGATATTAATTGGATAATGACTTGGATTTAAAAGCTATATGGATAATCTTGTAGTTGTGATAGAATCGTACATAATAATGAAGTCTATTATCATGTTGGTAAATGAATTGTTTTTTACTCCTGGAATTTGTGGATTTCGTGGACAATAGAAAAAGTGAAGTGGTTATTGAAAAAGGTTGTTTTGATTGGAAGCATTGTGCATGTCTCTATCAGGGAGTCTTGCGTGTGTGTATCGTGCATGTCTTGATATGTAGCTGAAGAAAATCTGGTGTTGGGGTGAGAGGAGTTACGGTGGTGCAGTGAATGTCTCTTTATTTTTGGGAAACACCGTGGGTTAGTTTATTGAATTCTTAAAAGACATAGATCTGGTGGTGTGCATGTCTTCCGTGTGGGATATAAATTGTGGGTTAGCTTCTTCTGCTCCAAGTATCTTGCTTTAATTGAGGAATCCAACTCCTACGTACTAGGTGTTTTATGAACTAGTTTAGGTGGTAGTTTTAAGTTGTGTTTATCAGTTTTACGGTGAAGTTAGCTATGATGTAGTGGCTTGATGAACAGTGAATATCGGCTACGGTAAAGTGGGCATTGGTTATTAATTGAACAAACACTGTGAAATGTTTTTGATGCAGAAAGAGTTAACTATGATGAAGAGATTCAGTTGGATTATTTCGAGAAGATAAAACCATAAGGAAGTCTTTCTTTTATCTCAAGTATATTATTGTTCAGTTCTTAGTTGATTAAATACTTTGAGTTATTTTTATTGATTGTTATTTCAGTGAAAGTAGTTAGAAAAATCCTCTGACGAGGTAAATACGAGTCGGCCGTGTTATCGGGTGTGAAAATCTTTTACGAGTAGTGAGATCAAGAGATAGTGTCAATGGTGAGTGGTGTAGGCTCAGTTAAGCTTTGAGTAAACCTATTGTATTTCAGTAAAATATTTAATCTGGGTGAGGGCCTCACAAACGTAGGCAAGGTGTGCCGAACTACTTTACCAAATTTTTAGTTTTTTTTATTATTTCGTTTTTTGTTTGGTTTTATTTTGTTCATGTCAAAGAAGTTTACGAAAAGTTTGCAAAACATTTAACACTTTCAATTTTTCATATTGGTTTTGTTTTTGTTTGTGCCAGAGACGATCACGATAAAATCAGAAAGTTTGCGAAACACCTACCCCTTATGGTTTTTCAATTGGTATCAAAGAGAGGTCACCGATTCATAACTTGGTAGCAAGTTGGTATAGATCCTAGTTTCGCGAATGTGGCTACTAGAGAGGGAGCATCGATCACCAGACCACTGCTATTGGATGGATCTAACTATTCTGCATAGAAAGCACGTATGAGAGTCTTCATCCAAGCTCAAGGGACAAAATCTTAGCACTCGGTAATACATGGGTGGACGTATCCGATGACTACTGATGACAAAGGAGAAGTTATTCGAAAAGATCTTACTGAATGGATAAGAGCTGAAGAAGAAAGTGCACTTGAAAATTTACAAGCAATGCATGCAATTTTTAATATTGTTGATGAAAGACGTTTCTCAATGATATCAACCTATGAGTCGGCTAAAGAAGCGTGGAATGCTTTGCAGAATATTTATGAAGGGTCCAAATCTGTGATAGCGTTAAGACTACAGATGTTACCTGTGAGGTTTGAAGAACTGAAGATGGATGAAAATGAAACCATTGGGGACTTTCATGAAAGATTGCGAGATATAGCAAATCAGGCGAATCAACTAGGAAAGAAATATTTCGATCAGAAACTTGTCAAGAAGACGCTGAGATCACTGCCTCCAAGATTTATTCTGAAAATTGCAGTAATTTGGAAAAAGTAATCGGAATTCTTACAAATTTCGAAATGAATCTTTTAAGGGGTAAGCAAGAAAAAAGCAAAGGATTGGCATTACAGGTTAAAACTAAAAAAGGTGAAAGAAAGGTGAAGAGAATCAAGTGTCATGAGTGTCAAGATTTTGGGCACGTTCAAGCCGAATGTGCTAATACTTTGAAGAAGAGAAAAGGAAAATCCTTTACTGGTACTTGGAGTAAGAATGAATCCGAGAGTGAATATGGTAGTGAAGAAGAAATCACCAATGATGCTGCGTTAGTTGTGTTACATAGCAAAAGTCCAGTTACTTGTTTAACAGTAACTGAGAAGGAAGTAACTGAAGATTAAAAAGTGAGAAAATCGAAAAATGTGGGAAAAAATGCAAATGATTCAACTCAAAGCTCGATTTCAGATTATGATAGTGATGAAAGTGGTTCAAGTGAGAAAAAGGAGAACATTTGCGAGGCTTACAAATCACTGTATGAAAAATGGGTGAATACGTGTAGAAAGAATGAAAGATTGAAGGAAGAAAATCCTTCCTTGAAGAACACTATCCAAGGGTTAGAAAAGAAATTGGAGTTGACATTAGATGAGCTTGGTGAAGCTAGAATGAAATTGGTAAGTACTGAAAAGAGATTGAGAATGTTGAATGGAGGCACTGAAAAATTAGAAAAGTTAATGGAAATTGGTAAAGTTAAAGGAGATCTTCAAGGCATTGGCAGCTATAAGGGTGAGTGCTCTAAAGTAAATGAGGAGAAAAATGATATGTCCAGATCTGTCCGAGAAGAAGAACATTGAGAAAGAATCGAAGATTTGTACCCACGTGTCATTTTTGCGGAGTTATTGGGCATATAAGGCCAAGATGTTACCAGTTACTGCATATGCTGTTTCAAAGAAGCCAAAGCCGAAGAATTCTATGTCCCTTACATAAATTTCAGAATCAGTCTTTAGTACCGAAATCCAATTGGGCTAGAAAGGATTAAGGACAAGTACAAAGATGGAGTGAAGGAAAAACAAAAAAATGTCCAGATTCACAGTTAGTTACTGCTTTTGAAGCAACTGTTCAAACTAAGGATAAGTCAGTTACTTCATATGAAGAAATCAATCAGACAGTTGATGACCGAGATAATATGACGAGGAATAAGCCCAAGTTTGAATTTCTTCGAGGGGCACAGGGACTGTGTGCTTTACATTTTTGAAGTATGGTTTGATGTTTTTTATTAAAAACAAAAAAAGGAAAGGAAAAGTAAACAAAAAAGGATTTTGTCTTCTTTAGTTTTTATGTTGTGATTGTTGTCCCATCCTTTTAGTAGTTTGCATTGTGAGTTTTATTTGGCTCCACCGAAGACTCTTCAGCTCTCTCATTAGTATGGGCCTCTCTCTCAGGTATCTCTCTCTCTTTCGGGCATATCTCTCGATGTTTTGAATGGTAGTAAATTGTCATCTTGGTGTGCATACGATTCTTCTGCTACACCTACTGGTGATTTTTATGTTTCTTTATTCGTTGAGAATGATTGTGTTGAAGGCATTCTTCGTTTTGACACTATTATCCCAAGGGGGAGTTATTAGATTGTTTATGGTGACTGTTCCATTCAAGGGGTGATTTCGAGGTATATGCGTGACTATTCGTCTTGCTTTTTGACATCTTTTGCCCCAATGGGGAGAAATTTGGATGATTAGATTATTGTTTCTATGCATGTTCTTTGAAACTTGATGTTAGATTGAGGAGAAGTTCATATGAATTGTGTATTTGATACTTATATATCCATTTATGTGATTTAGGGAGAGCTTAGTATTTGTGACAAATATGTCAAAAAGGGTAGATTATTAGATATATGGTGTATATATCTACTTATTTTATTTTGGCATATTTTTATAAATTGGACTTATCAAATTTTTTATTATCTTGGATTCAAAAGAAGTAGATGGTAATGTTCTAGATGGTATATAATTCTATCTTGCATAGATGTGGATTTGATGAAGATTCACTACAACAAAATATGGAATTTAATGACATAAAAGGGGGACTTTTTAGAAGCTTCCTTGCGTCTTAAAAATAATTTTATATGCTTTATAAAGCGTAGTACAAACAAGTGTCACAAAAACTATTTTTAACGATTTTCTTAGACATATAGATACATCAAAAAAACATACAATTTTTACGCATCTAAGCGTTGAAAAGCTATTTACACATAGACGCATTGAAAACATACGTTTTCGAAAATTTTCTTAGACATATAAATGTTATTTTAGATACTTTGTGTAAGCTTTTATATGCTTTTCTCTGTCGATATTTTTCACTTTTAGACAATTTGTACGTCGAAAAATTCCACCATCTTTGAATAAAAATATAAGCTTACAATTTGCCTTGTGCATCTTTTTTAAGATTACTCACATATTATTATAATAAATTATAATAAATTAATCACATATTTATTATTATGATAAAATTTACAAATTAATCTAAAATATTATTATAAAAAATTAACACATTTGTTAATCAATTATTGCCACTTTGACTTGAAGTGTCAATATATTTATTCCATTATTACCCTTGAGGTTTGATTACATTACTTAGAAGGTCATCCTCTGCAGAAGTTGCGACAGATGCAACATTATTAAGCGTGTATGCTCATTAATCATATGAAAAGAGAAAAATGAATTCAAGGATTTATTTTGTATACACAAGAAGTGCAACCCGGTACATATTAGACATCTTATAGTATTCACAACTAAGACAAACAAAATGAACATGAACTTTGCAGCTGCAAATCTTAACTTCAAAAGAACATCTCTAGTATATTTCCTTACAACTCAAACCTCACATTCCATCGACCGTTCATGTTTGCATTCAGAGTCTAATTATTTTTCTTAATCTAAAAATAAGGCACCTTAAAGATATAGAGAAGAAAAATAACTTATAACACTGCAATTGCAAGTTAATTATATGATTTCATGGAAAATTACAATGTCAAACTTCAGGATTAGCTAAGAAAACGAAGCGAAGCATATTTGACAAAATCGTGCCATATAACTTGTCCAGAACATCACAACTGTGTATAAGCGTATCAAGCAACAACAATTACTTTCAAGACCAAGCCATTTTGCTGTCTTATCATATGCCTCACCAATTGCATCATCTATGATGGTCCCAAGTTGTACATATTGACCAAGTTCACATGCAAGAATAAGAAGGTTGTGTCCTCCTGAGAAACATGACAGTGAAACAGAGAGAGCATGTAGCTATAAGATCAAACACAAGAATACAAAGTGAAGAACTAAACAACTTAGAACACCAAGTTTGCTTTGGAAAATAACGGGGTATGCTAATCCGTGCTATGGGAACACATATGCCATGTTCAGTGTCATACATAGTTTAAGTACCTTAATCATCCAAAACATTGGTCACAATTATCTAGCTAAGAAAGTTGTTGAACACCATATCTCAATCAATTTTGAATTAGATAACCCATTGAAATCATGTCTTTAGGAAATAATTTGAACAAAATGGAAAGACTTTACAATCTCCATTTACTTCAAACCCATTTTTACCTTGATTCCAACATATTATGACATCAAATTGTGCACTATCAATCATTCATCTTCACATACAAATTCTTACCACTAACCCCTTTGCTAAACTCGAAAAAAGGAAGAGATAGATGGAAAAGATCTCACATTCTTACCTGAAATAAGTAGAGCCATGAAAGGAAATTGGAACTTTCGTTCAGTTAACCTGAAATTAAGAGCATAAGCATACAATGTAGACAATTTGTCTGGATGGAACGATAAGCATAGCCCAGCATCGTAATAGAGAACGAATGTGGTTTCTGTGCATTCATATCAGACTCATAGTGGCAAACAAGTTTTATATTATCTACCCCATAACACTCTCCTATACCTCGCTACTAAAGCATGAGCCTCCATAAGAAGGACACCAGTGATAGGTAGACTGAAACTTCTAGCAAGTTTACTAGCTTTCCTCACACCAACTGCAACAAATGGAAACGAATTTGTCCTAAGAACCCTCGCCATACTTCATGTAATACCATTATACCCCAAAAAAGACCTAGAAAATAACTTACCACAAAGACAAAGACTTAAACCAAGACCAATTGTAACAGCAACTGCAGTTAGATCACTCACTATTAAATTAGCCTTATCTAGTGCTTCCTGTACAACCTGCAATATGATATGATGAAAACTGCATATTTAGGAGCAATCATCAATGTAATCAACACGTGACTTATGCAAGAAATTCATTCATACGATTAATTTTACAGCAAAACAATAATGATGCAGAGCAACATTGGATTTCACAGCAAAACAATAGTAGAGTAAAAAGAATGTAATGTAGAAAATACAGGACAAAAAGAAAGAAATAGTAAGATCTGTTTCTGAATTTTTGAACAGAAAAGCTAAATATCTATGACTCAACATGCAACAGTGACAAAGAAAGGGGAAAAACATCACAACAACACCGATCAATAAATTAAAGTAAGAAAATAAGAAAAGTAGCGCCACAACTTTCTAAATACTTGTACAAACATGGCAAAATACAAAGCATAAAGTCGATAATTCAAAAAAACTTACGGTTGGTGGAGCCAAACATGGTAATCTACAATCACAAAGGCCTAAAAGCAGTTGATCCTGAAACCAAAATGTAGAGAAGATAAAAATTTATTAGACATGAAAAACAAAAATGAAAAAGAAATTAACTATATGATGCAGATTATTGGCAACGTAAAAGAGCAAAAGGGATTAGGAAGATTGAAATGATGAACACCGAGTGAACTCAGATAACTCGCCCTAATCTCGACCATTTCTTTATTCGCTCCCCAAAAGGTTTTACTATAGAAGTGAATCAGACACAACCCTAAATAGACTGTTTGATTTACTTAACGAGTTAACGTAGTGTATATTAGATAAACGAACTTCTCCAATAAAGACTAAGACTACCAAAGTGGTCTGAGTGTTGGGAGTTACCTTCTTTTTGTGCAATGACACTTGCTGCTATCTGAGCTGAAAAACTTGCAGGAGATGTTATTGGAGTGGTCGTGCTCGTGACATCTTTTCTTACTATAAGGCGTTGACGAGAGTGGTGGTTTCCTGGAAGAAACTGCCCGAGTCAAGAAGATTGACGACCCTTGCTTACCATTTGAGACGCTGCCGTCTCCAGCAATCATCGAGGACATGAACGATGAGTTTGACGACACGCTAATGCTATCCTTTGTAAACTCAAGCTCAGTACTCTTCGTGTTTGAGCCAAAAATGCTAGGTTTTATGAAGTCAAGAGTCACAGTATGAGGCTATGACTATACAAAGCTTGAAGGGACTGTCATCTGAACTTGAGGATTGAGATATAATGGGTCGTTGATTGGGCCTTGGCCTATTTTACAGTTACAAGAGTCTGCTACATTTCCCTATTTTTTAAGATTTTTATTTTAAAATATAAAGACACATACTAACTAAACATTTTCAAAAAGATATATCCACAAATTATCTACAAGTCAAACTCATATTAATTAAATGTTTTTTATAATTACTTGCTTTTGACATTAATTAATCGTTATTCCTAGATGTATACTTGCTACAATTCTTATCCTACCAATTGAAAATTTTAGAAGTTTTAGACTATTTTTCAGTATGTTTTTTGGACAAATTTTGTCGTCTTAAATAAATGTCTAAAAACTCCACCAAATTTTAGATGATTTAAGACAATTATTATATACGTCTAAGCATAAGCGTCTAAAATCTCCTTATTTTGGTTAGTGATTTGTGGGGCAATTATGTAAGTGTTGAGGCTAAAGGGCATTGTTGGAAGTTTTTTACTATGAATGAAGTTGTTCTGCGTAAAAATAATGGCTGAAGGGATAACGGTATAATGCTAAGTTTCATTGTGAATTAAATCACTATTCTGGAAAGTATACGAAAGTGGGCTTTATGAGAAATATATATGACCTACGGTTGTTAAGTGAATGTGCGTGTGGAAGTTGCGTAAGTCCCTTGGTATGAGTGTGGGTGCCTATAGTGGATGCATGCTTTGCTGTTGGATTTTGTTTTGATATTGGGTGTTAAATGAACACACGGCTGGAAGGATTCTTGCGCATGCGTATACGTGTGTGTGAAAAGAAAATTAGCTGAAGTGATTTTGGGATTCTTGGCTTTGGTAAGACTCACGGCTATGTTTATGAGTAAGTGTTGTGAGTGCCTTGTGCATTGTCCGGATTAATGGGTTATTAGTGAAGATGCAGTACGTGGTTGTTTGCATCTTCTTCGGTGATGTGTTCCTTGGTTGATTGACAACAATTAAAGAGTGCAGTACGTGTTTTCTGAGTGGGAGGTTCATGACTCTGTATTAATCGTGTGGAGATTGCTCACTTTGGACTGTCATCCTTGTAGAGTGGCTCACGGTTGGACTGATTGTGAGCGAACAACTTTCAGATCTCTTTTGGAAGAGCTAATCCCATAGGAAAGTTGTTCTGTTTCAATCTCAAGTGTGATCAGATTTTGCTATTAATTTTTCAGATACTTAAGTCTTTTATTTATTGTTTTTCAACTAATAGATTGTTGAGATAAATTCTCTGTTGAGGTTAATACGAGGTAGTCGTACTATTAGGTGTGAAAATCTTTCACAGTAAGTGAGGTTGAGAGATAGTGTCAAAGGTTAAGTAACGTCGGCTCAGTAAAGCCTTGGATAAATCTATTGTACTTTGGTGATAGTATTAAGCTGGGTGAGGAGCCCGTAGACGTAGGTAAGGAATGTTGAATTGCATTACCAAATTTTTGGTGTCATTTGTTATTTCACATTTGATTGATTTTGTTTTTAATTATGCCAAAGACGACCACGTGTTGGGAATTTAGACCTCCTAAACCCACACCCAAGGATATTTCATAGACAAAAATAGCAAAAAAAGAGAAATAAGAACAACACAAGAAAATTTATGTGGAAACTCCCAAATCGGAGAAAAACCACGGGCACTGAAAAGAAAATCCACTATGTGAAAAATTCTTGCAATCATATAATTTTTCCTCTCACCCAATATCCCAATACACCAATACACCCATAAAGAAATACCCAAAACAAATCTTCCAACTCTCACCTCAAAAGAGGAATTTAACTAGAGTCAAATTTGTTACACAAATCTTTGACTTTAGATTGATGCTCTAACTAAGAAGGTAACACCCTCCTTATATAGTCAAGAGCTTTGTCCCAATTATTTTCTCCAACCAATATGGGACAACTAAAGGAGCCAAACTCAATAGATTTTAACTCGTTTCTGAAGTTCTTCATAGCTGGTTCGTGCAATTGTTGTAAACTTCTTTGATTTGTTTTAATATTTCCTCTGACACTTCAAATTGTTTGTCATCTATTTTTGTTGAAATAAGTAACTAAATGAAACAATTGGGGCGAGAGGATATAGCTTCTAATTAATTGCTGTTCTGTGAGGGGAAGGCTAGTGGATTCTTCTTTCAATTCTACTGAGAGTTGAGACAAATTTTCCAAGTTCGGTTTGCTGTCTGCCTAGTCTATAAAGAGGAAGGGCCAAGCCACTTAGCTTGAATTTATCGTAATGGACCACATAGTTGTCCAGTACTACATTTAGGCTAGCTTTTGAAGCTGTTATTCATGCGCAAGGAATTTTTAGTGATCATGACAACACAAGTATCTATATAACTGAAAGGTCATCACAAAATGAGTTATATTTCAAGTTGGTTTGGGGAACGAAATATTCTGTCCTCACTAGCATGTATCAATTCTGTTTTAAGCGATTTTATCTATATAAATATGTGAGACTCAAAAAAATATATAAATAAAATCGCGTAAAATAAAATTAGTACAGACTAATAGGTACAGAGAATTTGATCCCTTATTTTGAGATTGTTTTTAATCACCATTGATGAGTACTATGTCATCATATCACAATAATTGAATAGTTGTACTTCTTAATTAATGAGAGTGTAACATGGCTTATTTCTTAATTTTTCTTTACAATTAGACATCTTATTAACATAGTTAGAGATGAGATTTGAGTCCAGATTTAGTCGTTAATTAGACCTCGAACTTAAGCTCAAGTTGACGCATGTAAATAAAACAACGTCATTTTAAATACAATAATGTTAATTTTATAATTTTAATTAAAAAACAAAAAATTCGGGCTGGATTGCCTCAGTCTCGAGCTCGCTGTCTTAAGTAGGTTTAGTCTCAGGCCAAGCCTGAGCCCATGCTTCATAAGAAAGGTTCAGGCTAAGCTTAATCCAAAACGTAGCATTGTTGGAGAATTCAATTTCCTTCCTAGTGATTTTAATTTAAGCAATGAAGGAGATGTGGACTTCTATTTCTACTATCACTTTTCTCATATTTATTGAAAGCATTCTCTTTATCAATTAGAGTACGATTGCATACTATTAAATATATATAATTTCTCTACCAATTAGGTTATAGGTTATGGCTGCATACTGCTAAACATTTCTAGATTTTGAGTATTAGCAGATTTTTAATAAGTTGTTGTTGTTGTCATTATTATTTTTGTACATTAATAAAATTAATAACATAAATTAATGATAAATTATATTTTTATTGTCATAATCAATACCTGGTTGAAGTTTTGCTAATGCGCGGATTCTGGGGAGATAAACTATATTTTTGTAACTAATTGAATTTTTTATATTTGATTAATATTTTATTTTTACTTTTAAATTATAATATATATATACATATATATAAGATTCTGCTTGACCGCAATAAATTTGTTTTAACAGCATTCGGCCCATTGAAGATTTGGATTTGAGAACAAGCCTCATCGGTCCACGTCGCAGTTGAACTTGAGCCTGTACTTTAGATCCAAGTTCACAGACTTAAAACAAGTCCGTCAGGTAATTATAAATGACCAA